>CM033643.1:115338119-115619152 GCA_019512145.1 Engystomops pustulosus | reverse complement strand
TTACTTGGGGCTGATTACAGTGATTGCCGGGAGAGCTGTATACAGTGGTTGCTGGGGGAACTGTATACGGTGGTTGCTGGGGGATCTGTATATAGTGATTACTTGGGGCTGATTACAGTGATTGCTGGGGGAGCTGTATACAGTGGTTGCTGGGGGAGCTGTATACAGTGGTTGCTGGGGGAGCTGTATACAGTGGTTGCTGGGAGGAGCTGTATATAGTGGTTGCTGGGGGAGCTGTATACAGTGATTACTGGGGGAGCTGTATATAGTGATTGCTGGGGGAACTGTATACAGTGATTGCTGCGGGAACTGTATACAGTGATTGCTGCGGGAGCTGTATACAGTGATTGCAGGGGGAGCTGTATACAGTGGAATATTTTCTTGGCACTCTTTGGGCCTCTTGGTACCAATTGAGCATCGTTGCAACGCCACAGCCTACCTGAGTATTGTTGCTGACCATGTCCCTCCCTTTATGACCACAATGTACCCAACATCTGTTGGCTACTTTCAGCAGGATAATGCGCCATGTCATAAAGCTGGAGTCATCTCAGACTGGTTTCTTGAACATGACAATGAGTTCACTGGACTCAAATGGCCTCCACAGTCACCAGATCTCAATCCAATAGAGCATCTTTGGGATGTGGTGGAACGGGAGATTCGGATCATGGATGTGCAGCCAACAAATCTGCGGCAACTGTGTGATGCCATCATGTCAATATGGACCAAAATCTCTGAGGAATGCTTCCAGCACCTTGTTGAATCTATGCCACGAAGAATTGAGGCAGTTCTGAAGGCAAAAGGGGGTCCAACCCATTACTAGCATGGTGTACCTAATAAAGTGGCCGGTGAGTGTATATCTATGTGTTACTGGGCGGAGACTGTATATCTCTGTGTTACTGTGGGTGTCCCGGTATATATGTGGTACTGCGGGTATAGAGCTGTAAACATTCATTACTGGGGGGGCTGTATATATCACTAGCAAGAGTTACTTTATTGAAAAAAAAGTTGGGGGAGGGTCCCCGCCACCCTTAATCTAGCCCTGCAGAAATGTAAGAACTTTGTTGCAATACCAGCCACTATCTATGGAGAAACAGATGCTATAGTCCTTGCTAGATTTTGGAGCATAAAACTTTTTCCCATATTAGGGGTGTGGTCCTAGAGGTTTTCTGCTTTATAAAGGGGTTATATTATGTTGAGTTCTTGCTTTTGCAGCTTCTGTCAATAATTGTGAACTGCCTGTTGTCCCATTTGACACTCTGTTAACGCTAGTAATTACCATTCCCTTTACATGAACTACACACAGTGTGGTTGCAGTATCATGCAGTATTATTGCAGTATGATCTACATATTATATGTCATGCAGAATTATCTAGATTACTATAGGTTATTAAATATCTTGATATTTTGGAGTCCAATGTCTACGGTATATATTGACAAAAGATAATTTTAACTTCTTCACACTGCCGCTTCAGCTCATCATCAGAGTGGAGCCGGCACTAGTATACATGGGGTGTCAGCTGTAACTAATAGCTGACACCCCAGTGTAACACCCACAGTTGTAGTGAGCTGCATTTGGGGGTGTTTAACCTGACAAATGCCATGGTCAACTGGACCATGGAAATTAAATGGTCCTCTGGGGGTCTCTCCACTGCACCATCTTCGGTGGTGCGATCATTGCTGTGTCTACCCTGGGGTCTGATCAGGAGACTAAGGCTATCCATAGGCAGTGCCTGTAAGATCCTGGATCTTACCGTCACAGCGTAAGCCTATGAATGTGTGAAGGATGACTAAGATAATACCCTGCAATACATCAGTATTGTAGGGTAATATCATGAACATGCAGATGATTGCTTGTTCATGTCTCATGACAATGTTTTTATACAAAAAATAAATGAATAAATATGCCCGTAAGCCCCATTAACATTTAAAATGACATGTAATGTGAAAAAAAAAGTCATAATCATAACACCAACCCCACACATATAGTATCACCACCTTCATAATGACCTGTAGAATAAAAATAAATCACTATTGAGCCCACACAATGAAAGCCATAAAAAAATAATTTTTAAAACTCATCAAAAATTCTGATTTTTACCTATTACGTCCCATTTTTTTTCAAAGAGTAGGAACGGAAGAAAACATGGGGAAACCAGAGAGGGCAAAGCCTACTCTCAAAATTAATTTTGGTCCCTGTATAAATTATCAAACCTGGTCAAATGCCCCAGATAATCTCAAAATATACACAACCAATTGTACTCCTCAGAGGAGGAGAAGAAATGAGGCACTACTAGAACGTCAAAATGGAGGTAAACTATATATAACAATCTTTATTCACATAAATGTATATCACAACACATAGACATGGTTAAAATACATAAAGATGTTACAGAGTTACAATGAGAGTACACAGACATGCCCGAACATATGAAAGTATAGTATAATGAATTGTATGACAGGAATCTGGTAAATGAATGCTAAAGGGTCAAACCCATGATCTATAATAAACTAATGGACAATGCCTGCACAGGCATATAGTAAAATCAAGTGTGATGTATGATGAATTCTAATGTCCGGGGATGACTGCGTCACGCCATCAAAAGTTATAACCATATAATGCCAGATTAAAAAAGAGGCAGAGCCCTAATGTACAAACTTGCTGGGTCCTGAAGGGGTTAAATACCCCACACTAAAGCAATCCACAATTAGATTAAAAAAGAATATATTTTCAGTGTAGTTAAGCATTAGCAAAAATCGGTGCAGGACTGGAACTGTAAAATTCAATTAACAATCCAAAGCATTTAAATCAGTAAAGAGTTAGAGTGCTCTCTAGTGGAAGCACGTGCATTGAAAACTGCTCCGTAATTATTAATTATATTTTAGTGACATTTACTATGAATGGCAAGTTATTTTTCATGCCACATATTTTTTATAACTTATAATTTTTCATTATTTTAAAAAATAAAAAATGATCTTGGTAATGGGATCGGTAACGCTTGAAAGATGTATAAGATCTTAGGAAGAGTATCCATTTGATTGCAGCAGTCCGTCCAAACCAAGATAAAAAAGGGGGTTCCAACCTGATTACTCTCCTACCAGAGACCTCATCAGTTTGTCATAGTTTTGGTAAAGTCGCTTGGGGACAAGTTGAATGTGAGTTCATAATAGTCACTGGGGTGTGGTATGTCCATGTAATTTGATCAATATTCACTGATTTTACTTTTTGGAATAGCCATTTATCCACTAAAATTAGGTCTATTCTGGAGTATAAGTTGTGTGGGATAGAATAGAAGGTGTAGTGCTTTCCAGAAGCATGTATAAGTCTTAAGTTAGGGGCTAAATTGAAATTGCTGCGGTATATTATGTGACCTTGTTTTATACTGTTGGCCTTTTCTATTATGCTTTTGATGAAAGGGTATTGTCTTTTGTTGGTAGCATATATAGAGATAAATGTAAAGATTTTGTTGTCTATTTTACAAATGAGGAAGATATAGGGGCAGATTTATCAAGGTGTCTGAAAGTCAGAATATTACTAGTTGCCCATGGCAACCAATCACAGCTTAGCTTTCATTTTACCAGTGCCCATGAATATTTTAAAGGGGAGCTGTGATTGGTTGCCATGGACAACTAGAAATATTCTGACTTTCAGACAGCTTGATTAATCTGCCCCATAGTGTCCGTTACCATCAATATCTGATTTTATGAGGTCAAAGGCCACCGTGTCTTAGATGTTGTGTCTTTATCTATGTTTCTCTTTTTTTCTTTTCTGCTTGTGCAGAAAAAATGGAATCTTTTATGTTTACATCTATCAGTATCTTCTAGATTTAGGTGGGTTTCTTGAACGCAGATAATGTCGCTCTTTAGCTAAGGCCTCTTCCAAAAATAAGGCTCTTTTCATAGGGCTATTCAACCCTTTAGTGTTAATAGTTACATTTTTTAAAATGTTGATAGATGCTAATGCAACAACCCTGCCAATGCATATGGCAAGTATGTGTTGAGAAAGTGTCCCTCCCCTTGTCAGGAACTGTCTGGTGAGCCTGCCAACTCACCCAGGGGCACTAACATGGTAAACTTAGTAACTGCAGCTGTAAGCCTCTGCCTGGGTGGACAAGAGTTAACTATACTATATGCTCTGTAATTACTGTGAAGGAAAGAGTGTGCTGGTTGGACAGGTGCTTTCTACCTCACAAGGGGTACCGTACATGGACCTGAAGCAGGAGTCAGAAGTGTGCAGCACAAGGCGGTGCTACAGAGCCAGTGTTCCAGATCAGGAAGCCGAGGTGTCTCAGGCCTGCTGGCTGACATCTTAGCCAGTCCCAAGAGACTAGTCCTGAGGACAGAGATCTACCATCAGGACTCTATTCCATCTTTAACAGCACAGCCTGAAGCTATTACCCAGGCTGTGAGCAGCCATATTCCTGCGGACCTGCACTCCGACCAGCTATCTCCTTCCAGCTGAAGTTTTGCTGATGGTTAACTCTTTTGCCTGCTGTTTGCTGTTCCAAGAACTGTAAGTTATTCTGCACCAATGTGCCTCAGAGTGATCCCTGGATTAGGCTTTTCATCATCACAGGCTCCCCTCCTCCATCATCAGGGTTTCCTATCTACACATTGGGAGTATTGCCCCAGGGAGAATCCTTTTCTATCAGCCTCTCTCTCCATTTTTCACGTACCACTTGCTAGAGTCCTGCCAGGCTCTATACAAGGCTTACGTTTCCGTATACCGAGCACCGTAATCATAGTGTGCCTAAGGCCGCAACAGCCAGCCACTCCGGTATTAAGGGCTTATTGGTGGCTGTAGTGAATTCTCTTCTTCTGCTTCGCTTTGCTGTGAAGTCTTTGAAGCGTTCTGGTAGGTCTTTCTTACTACTTTAAGCTTTGGCTATTGCTTCTTTAAATTGAAAGAAATGCATTCTGGAGATGATCTCCCTTGGAGCAGAGGCAGGTACGCTTTTAGGTTTCAAGATTCTATGAGCCCCGTGTATCACCAGGCCTTTCTTTTCTGATTATGGAATGAGGGCGACAAAGTAATCAATAAGATAGTCGTTGAGGATGTCCGCATCTACGGTTTTAGTAATGCCTCTAAATCTTAAGTTGTTCCTCCTGGACCTGTCCACAAGTTTCAGTTTTATAGTTGTTATTTTATCCCTTGACTCATTACAAGCGTCTAAGCGGAGCCCTGCTCTCTTTTTGTGCTCAATCTGAAGCAGAGAACCTCGTGCAGGAGAGTCGGCACCATGACTTGGGAGAGGTTCCCCTGCTGATTTGTCGGTATGTACCGACAGACCCTATTCTTACTTGAGTTTGTGGTTCAGGCAATATCTTTTCCTGTCATTGGGACATGAGCAGACATCACATGAAGATGACGCTCAGACCTCAAACAGCAGACCATAGTTCCATAGTTTGTGGTCTGTGATATCTCCACAAGGTCTTAAGCTAGAACCAAGCATATCCCAAATACTAAGAAATTACCATAATGCTTTTTCAAAGTGTTATAAACTTAAAGGGGTTGTCTGGGCTATAATCTTTTTATGTTTAAGGCTCTGTAGGAAAGAAACCAATAAAATGCTCTGTCACCACTGTCTACTGTTTGTATATACAGAGTATATACATCGATGGCCACGTGCTTACTACTGCCTGAAACTCCTGCTGCAGTAGGTGTGTGTTTATCAACTGTGTATAACTCTTGTTTATTAGTTTTTTACCTCATCTATTGATAAAATACTTCCTTGTTACAACAAAGTCATGAAAGACCCTGGTAAAACAGGATCAAACATTGGTCAGGAAATCCTGCAATTGGTGAGCTCACCCCATTTAGGGGTGACTTATCACCACATTAAGGGGCCCTGTACATTTATTTATTTTCTTTTTGCATATTTTTTAAAAATGTTTGTGCTTTTTTTGGGAGCATTTCCATATTTTTTATGCCTACTCCCAGGGGTGAACTTAGCCTTTCTTTTGCCTGAGTATTATAGAAAGACGCAAAGTGAAAAAAGAAAATTCAGCTCACCACTCTTGAATAGCCACCATAATACTCAGCCGGTGCTCTGACGTGCTGTGCGGGGCCCTGGAATTTCATGCAAAAAAAAAAAGATTTGTAGTTCAGCACCTGGCAAGGAAAATCTTCATGCAGATAAAAATTCCACTTTATTAGGATATTTCTTTAAAAACAGTAGAGATGTTTTTAAATGCATGAAGATTTTTCTTGCCTGGATGCTGGACTACAAATCTTTTTTTTCATTATAGAAAGACGCTCCCCCCACCATTCAGTCATGTAGTTATATACAATGTTTAGTGCTAATAATCACTTGGGCTACCCTTGGACCACAGAATGGCGATCTGTGGAATCACAATCACAATGGAAGAATTGTCAGCATGCATGTCCACCCTAACACTTCATTCACTGGGGTACAACGGACCACCACTGGACAACCCCTTGAATGCTGCAGACCTTCCAGCCGTTTTTTACTCCTCACCTTCCAAAAGCCCAATTTTTTTTTCCCATTATGTATTATATATGTAATTTTTTCCTGTGTGAGGCTTGTTATCTGTGGCACAGTTCATTCTCTCTACTGGCACCAAATAATATTCAATAGAATGTACGGAGGAGCTAGAAAAAAGTTCCCAAATTATCAGAAATCACAAAAAACACAGTTGCTCCATTTTCACACTATATATAATAAAATCTTTTGGAAAATTTTTTTTGCTGTATTCTGACATCCATATCTTTTTTGTACTATCGTACACAGGCCTATGTGAGGGGTCATTTTTTTGTTGGGAGGGGCTGACATATTTATTGTTATCATTGTGGTGACTGTAAGACCTTTTGATCACTTTTATGAGTTGAATGTGGACTTTTTTTCTGTTACAATGGTCAACATATGGGAGAATAATTTAAATAGATCAGGCATTGGGACACAGGAATACCTCAAATGCTCATGAATGCAAGGGTACTCCTCTGGTTCTGTCATTTGGTGTTAAAACATTTGTGCAGAGTAACACCAGGGAATTTAGCTTTCATGTGCAACCTCATATGTGCTACACATGCCCCATGTGTTCTCCCTACTCAGTTAACCCCTCACGCTCCCACCCACTCAGTTACCTTCCCCATTGTCAGGATCAGTGGTATTGGACGCTGTACCACCGCGGATGATGACGTAAGCCGACACCTATGATTGGGGTCTAAGTGGTACCCGGTTTTCAACAGAACCCGCCGCAAAGCGGGTTGGGCTTGTTGCGGCATGGTACTACAAGGTTGCTCCACAGGCGCAACTTTGTCTGAGGTGGTGACCAAGGCGAGTGGTAGAGCAGAATCGTAGTCAGGGAGAGACAGGAGGTCAGAACAGGCATGATGGGATCAGAGTCGGGAACGTAGCAGAAGGTCAGGGCAGGCAGCACAGGAGCATAGTCTGGGACGGAAACAGGGTCATAACAGGAATTCACCAAACAATCACAGAGCATAGGAACAAGCTTTTCACTAAGTTATGAAGCACAAACATCCAGCGGGGCATAAGGAAAGAGGCTGCCTATTTATTAGATTGCCAGGTCGTCAGTGATAATTAACGACGCGCTGGCCCTTTAATTCTATAGAAGCCGACACAGTACCCTCATGTTCTCTCCCTCCTTGCTTAGTTACCCCCCATGTTCTCCCCCTCCTCACTTAGTTACCTGAACATGCCCCTCCCCTTCTTATTTGTCTAAGTTGAGAGTTATTTGTCAACCAGGGTGCTGGTTACTGATGCGACCCCTTAAATTTGAGCAGTAGGACAATATGGCCCTTGGACCAATTAATGTTGCTCACCCCTGGCCTAAATCCTTAGATCAAGACTATAACAGACATTTAAAGTAAATTTCATAATTTGTATAATTTATTATATGTTTGTGGAGTCAGTCAGTCCATTTTATCTTGACGAGCAGACAGATAGATATGAGTTAGATAGATATTAGATAGATAGTATATAGAAAGGTAATAACAGCACTCCAGAAGTAGAATTGTGCAAAAAGAGAAGTGGATGACGAGCAGACAGATAGATATGAGTTAGATAGATATTAGATAGATAGAAAAGCTAGATAGATAGTATATAGAAAGGTAATAACAGCACTCCAGAAGTAGAATTGTGCAAAAAGAGAAGTGGATTTATTCCATATTCAAAGCGACGTTTAGGCTCAAGGTGTGAGCCTTCCTCAAGCTAAATACATATAGTGCCAATCTCATATATATAGCAGGTGTGGAGTTTCACATGACACAAACCACACTAACCCCAGAGTCAATTATATAAAATGGGGACTCTGTGGGGGTCATTTTATCACTTTCAGGGCTCCTTGTTTTTGGAATAATGCTAATAAAAGTTCCTTATTACATGTATTACAAATTCAACTGTAGTTAATAGTTTTCATATTAACCCTTTCACGACCCGTGACATAATAGCACGTCACGGGTCGGCCGCGGGTGCATGGAGAGGGCTCACGCGCTGAGCCCTCTCCATAGCCGGTAAGTCTTTGCTGCATATTGCAGCAAAGGCTTACCGGTAACACCCGCGATCGGTGCTAGCACCGATCGCGGGTGTTTTCACCTCGATCGCCGCCGGCAATGCTGCTGACGGCTTCAAAAGGATGGCGGCGCGTGGGCGCCGCCATCTTTTCGAACACTCGGGACATTAAGGGGTTGCCCCAGGGAGATCCGCTATAGCAGCCTCTCCCTCATCATTTCTTGCCAACACCACCCTGCTGGAGACCTGCCAGGCTGTAGGACAGCCCTCCGGTTCCCCCGTACCAAGCACCGTGACAATAGCGTGCTTAGGCCGCAACCGCCAGCCACTCCGGTACCGCGGGCCCCGGCTGTCACCAGGCCTCACCTCAAGGGCTAGGCCCCGGTGGGGGATGTTGCACCTGTAACCCCTGCTCTGCCAGAGAGCAGTAAAGAACAGAGCTCAGGTACTGAGGGGCTGGAACTGTATGTGCTCCAATATCAGGTTGTTAACCCCTTGGTGTGTGCATGGAGGCAAAACTTCCCCAAAGATTTTATCAACTCTTTGCTTACCTACTGATTTTTGTTCAGCTTTGTATAGATAATCCAGCTACAAATAGTATACTTCATATACTGAACTAATCTGGTATCCACTATTGTATATTCCAGCTGTATAGAAACTACGTAGCCCCATGTGCATAAAGTGAACAAATTCTCTACCAAATACTGTATATTCCACCTGCATAGGCCGGCGCCACACAGGGCGCTTTGTCTGCGCTTGCAAACGCAAACGCAGACAAAGTCGCACCCACCGGGGCGGGCCTCGGCCTGTGTGGCCTGTGTGGCGCCGGCCATAGACTAAACTAATCCTTTATCAGCTACAAATAGTATTTTCAATTTGTAGCGACTGAACTAATCTGTGTCCACTGTATATTCTATCGGTATAGCAGTATGCCTCATCTGCATAAGATCTTTTTATCAACTACAGGCGGTCCCCTATTTGGGCGCTGCCCGGATCACCCACCATGAAATTAATTGCGTCTGTTTCTTTAAGAACACAGACACGATTACTATACAGAGCGGCGATGGGTTGGGATTGTGTGGTGCTTATGTACGCTGTGACCTGACAGCGTGCACTGAAAGCATCTCCAGCCTGCTGACAGGTTCTCCTGTCCTACCAGCCTCCATGTGCAGCTCACAGCAGTGAGGAGCCATGATTGAAGCTCCCACTCTCCGGACCTTGTACAGGGAGAGCGGAGGACAGGAGGAGCAGCAGGAGACTGCAGGTGGAGGAGCCCAGGACTGTGCCGAGTCTCAGGACCGGAAGAGTCACTGGATCGCAGCACACGTGCAGGAGCCGCTGAGTGAGGGGGGAGTCTCTGAAATGCTGCCTGTAACCCCTCTCTGCCAGAGAGCAGTAAAGAACAGAGCTCAGGTACTGAGGGTCTGGAACTTCCCCAAAGATTTTATCAACTCTTTGCTTACCTACTGATTTTTGTTCAGCTTTGTATAGATAATTCGGCTACAAATAGAATACTTCATATACTGAACTAATCTGGTATCCACTATTGTATATTCCAGCTGTATAGAAACTATGTAGCCCCATGTGCATAAAGTGAACTAATTCTCTACCAAATACTGTATATTCCACCTGCATAGACTAAGCTAAGCCTTTATCAGCTACGAATAGTATTTTCAATTTGTAGCGACTGAACTAATCTGTGTCCACTGTATATTCTATCGGTATAGCAGTATGCTTCATCTGCATAAGATCTTTTTATCAACTACAGGCGGTCCCCTGACTTACATACGACCCCTAGTTACAAACGGACCTCTGGATATTGGTAATTTATTGTACTTTAGTCCTAGGCTACAATAATCAGCTATAACAGTTATCACAGGTGTCTGTAATGAAGCTTTATTGTTACTCCTGGTTCTTATGACAACCCAACATTTTTAAAATGGGGGTTCGGGGGGGGGGCAGCAGTTTAAATTTTCGCCTCGGGCAGCAAAAAGGCTAGAATCGGCCCTGCAGGGAGGTACCAGGTGGTCCCTATAGATCCCAGAATCCCTAGACTGCTCTAATAGTAACACAAAGTCCTGACCCGTTTCCAAGACCCAATGACCGGGTCCCCTCATCGGGGGGGGAAAACACATAGGGGCTTATTTACTAAGGGTCCGTGGCCGCACTTTCATCTTGACATTTTCGGGATTTGCGCCACTGTGACAGGTATTTAGCATGGGGATTGTGTCACACACGATCGGATTTTAACGCAGCGGCGCCGGCCTTCATAGTCGGATGATCCGACGGATTCGGACTGAGCACGGGACTTAACTTTCAAATTGTGTCGCAAGACAATGCACTTACATGCACCAGGAAGAAGAAGGTGAACTCCTGTGGACCTGAGCGGGGAAGCTACACATGCAGGATATCGGGCGCACAATCTTAGTGAATCGCGGCAAAGGGCATTATACACGGACAATGCACTTTCTGTGAACTCCAAGGAACGGGTAAGTAAATGTGCCCCATAAAATGCAATTTAGGACAACAGGCATAGGTTGTGCTGCTGGGCTAAGTACAATGGTCCATTATATCGCATTGCGGTGCAATACAGTAGTCCTCACTACTCTCTTCCTCTCTGTACTGGTATGTGACATGACCACTGTGTAGGTACGCAGAGTCCTCTTACCACTGATATCCGGCTTTGCTGTGAGTAGTAATGGGGGTAGTGTTGTTACTATCCATTTTTTAATGTGCATTACTAAAAGTTCTGTTCCATGAGCTCTAGCACCAAGTTGCAGATTCTTCCTGTTGTATAAACTTTTTGGATCTGATGAAGAGGGAAGTCGTTATCCTTTCACTTTGGCCAATAACAATCAGACGATCCTCATATATATATATTGTCTGAGGATATACAGTCTGATTATCAGTATTTGGTTCAGGGTCTTGGCCGAATTGGACCACCTCCCATCTTTTAATTTTGTGTGTAAGAGTTGTGAAATGTAAAAAATATGATACATATAAATACAATAGTCATTGGTATCTACTAGTTGTATAGCAGCAAAAAATAGAGATAATAGGTACATATATACTGTATACAGGCAGTCCCCGGGTTACATACAAGATGGGGTCCATAGGTTTGTACTTAAGTTGAATTTGTATGTAAGTCGAAACTGTATATTTTATAATTGTAGATATATAGCACATCAGGGCCGGATTAAGGTTGGTGGGGGCCCCCAATGAATGTAGTCCAGGGAACAGCAATCGCTATATACTGCTCCTCAGCAATAACTATATACAGCGTCCCCAATAATCACTATATACATTTCCCAGCAACCACTATAAACAGCTGCCCCAGCAACCACTATATACAGCTCCCCCAGCAACCACTATATACAGCTCCCCCAGCAACCACTATATACAACTCCCCTAGCAATCCCTATATACAGCTCCCCCAGCAATCCCTATATACAGCTCCTCAGCAATCACTATATACAGCTCCCCCAGCAATCACTATATACAATGTGTTCATGCCCAAGTGTAGCACACATTCGGCTTTAGAGGCGGACGGATTAGCAGTGCTCACCCCTTTCCATAGGGACACCTGACCATACTTAGGGTGATGGCACACGTGGCGTTTTGAATGCGTTTTTGGCCCATTTTTAAGCAGTCCGTCAAAAAACGCATGTGTTTTTGACCAGTTTGAATTAAATTAATTGGTCAAACCTGTCAAAAACGCATGCGTTTTTTGAAGGACTGCTTAAAAATGGGCCAAAAAACGCCACATGTGCCATCACCCTTACAGGAAAAGTCAGAGCAAGCTCTTTTTCTGTGAACATTATGGGACAGAGACACACCTTGTGTTCACTGTACTATTGCCACAAGCGTCTATGGGGAAACATATCCTGCTGCAAATTGTGTGGCCAAATATACGCCCCCATAATGTTTGTGTAAAAGGGGCTTATTATCTAAGGCCATAACCCATAACTGAGCACCTTCTTTATTTTGGTGAGGTGAGACCTTCAGTTATAGGTGGCATGGGGAGGGCCATGTGTAGGGTGTCTTTTTACTCAAAGTTCTTTTTTGTATGACAGTTACTAAAAGAAGGACTTCACACTGCCACTTCTCCTCTTTTAGTGAGCTCACAGATCACTCGGTGTGGAGAGAAGGCGGGCCAAGTGATACACTCACAGCGCACACCCACACACACAGCACATACAATCACACACACAGCACATACATACACAGCACATACACGCACACACAGCACATGCACACACACAGCACATGCACACACACAGCACATACAAACACACACAACACATGCAAACACACACAGCACATACAAGCACACACAGCACATACATACATACACACACACAGCACATACAATCACACACACAGTACATACACACACAGTACATACACACACTCACACAGCACATACATAGAAACAGCACATACATAGAGTCACTTACAGTAGGCTGGCTGTAATCGTCAGGAGGAGCGGAGGATCCGGTGGGCATGTGCTCCCGAGTCTGTCGGTTGTGTCGTCCGAGGGGGGGGGGGGGGGGGGGGAGTGAGCGCAGAGCTTGGGGAAGGGCGGCCAGCGTTGTAAGCCAGCAGAAGGGAGAGTTGCCAGCTGTGCCACTGGACGGTCGGCAGTGTTGGTGAGGTGGAGAGAGGGTTCCTCCTAGCTTCTATCTTCTGCACACAGTGTAATGCGCTTACCGTCCCGTGCGCTGTTTCAGTCATTAGTGTGACAGAGCAGAAAGTGTCAGTGCGTGTCACTTTCTGCTCTGTCACGGCTCTAAGCAGTAACGGAGCTTCTCCGATACAGAACGCCGCAGCCGCAGAGTGGGGACACTAGAATAGGTAGCGGCAGGCGGCACAACCCCCTCCGACTCCCCTCCCCCCCAGACAGCCATAACTTAAGCAGGAGTTGGACTGACGAGATGACTATAAGTGGGAGCGATGCACTGCAGAGAAGCGCCGCTGCTCATCGCTCCCACAGTCATCTCGCAGGCACGGCACTGACAGTGGGCGTGGCACAACTGAGCTGACAGGGGCACAGAGCGTCAGCGGACACAGCCCCGCTCGCGTACTTGAGTCCGCAAACTTTGTCAGATGGTGGGGCCCCTTGGGCCTTATAGATATATATATATTAATATATATAATGTATATAGATATTATATAGACGTTTCTCGGGGCTGATCACAAGAGGACCGTTGTCGATATATATATAGACAAGGGTCCTCTGATGGAGCACACGAGCAAAAAGTCAGAGAGAAAAACCGGGTGCAAAACTCTTCCAAACGGGTCCAGACACAACCCACCGTAGTAGTAAATTACGATGAAGCAGCACTCCGTATAGTAAAAAGATATTGCCCTTATTCCACCGTGAAAAACAACGTTTCACCTTATCAATAACAGTGGAATAAAGCCAATATCTTTTCACTATGCTGCTTCATCATTAACTTTACTATGGTGTCTGGA
Source organism: Engystomops pustulosus (assembly GCA_019512145.1). Classification (NCBI taxonomy): domain Eukaryota; kingdom Metazoa; phylum Chordata; class Amphibia; order Anura; family Leptodactylidae; genus Engystomops; species Engystomops pustulosus. The sequence goes on along the minus strand of CM033643.1, from coordinate 115,605,188 downwards.
GCTATTATAGAGACTTAGAGACTTTTTGCATGACTATTGATATTCGTCTCTTTTTTCTAGATTTAACACCGTCTTTCAATTTCTGAAACCGAATAGAGAATATTCAGCAAGCCGAATGACAACCCTCCAAGTGGAAGAAAAACCTCTTTTTCCTCACTATCTGGCCTCTATTCTTGTTATTCTGTATTGATATAGACATTAAAAACTTCATTTTTTTTTCTAATATTTAGATAAGTGTGGTGAGTCCATAGCGACCACCTGTAGCGGTATAGAGCCCTCTGATAGGCTCTTTGGTTGCCATGGAGACAGCATGTGGCATTACCCACACCAATGCACCAGCGTTACCGCAGACGGGGTAACTTCAAAGTTGCGCTTGCCATACGCTGGGCACCTTTTTCCATACTACCACCATTTATACTTACCCATCCGTTGTCACACACATATCCATAAGTATGATTTTTTCTTAGTTCCACGGCCCTAATCCAATATGGCCGCCTGGCAGTCACTGGGATGTACTGCGCATGCGCTGAATTTTGGCGCACGCGCGGTGTAATTCCTCAGACGCCGATGGGCCAACATACCAATAGTGAGGCTTCCATGCCAGAGGAGTAACTGCATAGCTTGCTGGGTAATTTTAATCTTTCCTTAGCCAAACATTGCACTTTATTTTCACCTATGTTATGACACTTAACATGATATTTATGCTTGTTCTTATCATATGTATCTATTATTGTATTCAGAGCATATGCACATTTTATTGTATAACATGTTTTATATTGAGATGATTATATTTATAATTCTATATAGAATGCACTGGCACTTTAATGACACACCCTCTATGCATATTTGCACATTGTGTTTCCTAATTATACCCCGAGCGGGTCACTTGAAAAATTGCTTGAGAAAGGTGTATTACACCGAAACGTCGCCACTTGTTCCAATAAAAATCACTTTTATTTGACTTGAATCCTGGAGTGCTGCCTACCATTTCCATTTTATATACAAGTAAGGACCTGGCCAAGATCCTTGGGGGGCTCTGCACCCCTCCTTTTGAGGAGTTGTTTCCACTGTGCGGACTTGAATTTTCCATGTATGTATATATATATATATATTCTAATAGAGGGAGCACATTTGTACTTTTTTTAGCGGCACAGAATAGTAATTATATATGATGTATATTAAGCTGCCCTTCTGAATATTCATTGTTTTTATTAAGTTCCCGCTGGTTACCAACACAGCACTTCTGTCCTGCAGGGGTGATGCCTTAGTGCTATACTGTGTGTGATCAATGATATGTATACAGATGCATAATCACATAAATAGGTATCTAATAGAGAGGGGCACAGTACATATATCTGATGAAGGGAGTATTTAGTAGAGGGGGCACAGTATGAATTAAAATGGGGTACTATATACAGTACATGTAAATTAGTGGGCTCTGTACATATGTAAAACAATTTGGGATACTGTATATTTGTATATAGGCACTGGGAATTGGTCCTTGTGCTGTGTTTCTGTATGAAGCTCGGTTCTATTACTGTACTTACAGTACAGTATTGAACTCCATACTGGTGCTGTATTTATGTACTAAGCTTTGTTCTGATGAAGTATATATGTAAATTGCTATTATAGTTATTCATGTGAGTCCCCCTTTTAATCCATACTGTTTATGTGACTACCCCTTGAAGCTCATCAAGAGAATGCCAAGAGTGTGCAAATCAGCAATCAAAGCACATGGTTGCTACTTTGAAGAACCTAGAATAGAAGATATATTTTCAGTTGTATCACACTTTTTTGTTAAGTATATAATTCCACATGTGTTAATAGTTTTGATTCCTTCAGTGTGAATCTACAATTTTTATAATCATGAAAATACAGAAAACTCTTTGAATGAGAAGGTGTTTCCAAACTTTTGGTCTGTACTGTATATACTAGGGGCAGTGGGCTGGATACCTATAAAATGGGGGGGGGGGGCAGTGTAATTTGTGTGTTTTCTGTTGTTTAGATCCATTGGAACCACTTGAGAAATTAAATTGCCCTCCCTTAATAAAATTAATTTGGAAATTTTCTTCAAAATAGCCATCCACTATGCTACAGATACAAAGAATCACAAAAATGTTGCTAACATAAAGCAGACATATGGTGAATGTTATTTATTAAGTCATTTTTGTGGTATGACTATTTGTTCAAAAATTATGTGTTCAAGAGTTTTAAAAAAAAAGAGCCCATTCTTTAAATTTTTGCTATGTTTCAACTCATTACATAGATTCAGCTGGGTCTCAGCAAGAGACCAGTATAAACGTGAAAAAAACTTAAAACTAAAAAGTGGCAGTGGGAGGCTGCAGAAGAGGCCGTATATGTATACAAAATGCCTCAGCTTTTTGGATAGCTCAATGGATGTTGGAGAGTAAGTATTTATTAATGTTGCCACATGTTAAACGTGTCCTTTATGTCTAGAGGTGTAATCTCTCCAACATGCAGAATGGTATCCCTCTTCCAGTAACATTCATTCTGCATGGTGGATTGGAATCCTTTGAATATGAACGTCAATTTATAATTCAAAATTGTCTCCCCACAGAACTTCAGATAACTTCACATCAAGAGTGCAGGTGTCCTCCCAAGAAGAGGGAGAGCATAGTGAATTGGATTCAGAGCCTGCACCACCTGCTCCACCTGCAACACCTGCTCCACCTGCAACACCTGCTCCACCTGCAACACCTGCTCCACCCTCACCAATACGGAGACGCCGCAGGCCAGAGGAAGCCACAGCTGTAGCCACACGTGTTGCCACAGAGGCACTAGTGGAGGTGCTACATCAACTCAGACAACGCAGGGAGGACACCCCTGAAGATGTGTACATGCGGGCATTAGTGCCAGAACTGCAAAGTCTCCCATTAGAAGAAAGGGGCAGCTGTAAAGCGGCACTTTTTGCCGTTTTGCAGATTTGGAAACATGGCACCACCAGAAGCCTCCACTGCCCCTTTTTTGTTTAAGCTGGTTTAATGCTGCAATGGGGTGACATGTATGATGCACTAGCGCAGGGGGTTACTGTTATGCCCAATGCTGCAGGGGGTGACGTATATAAGCACAATGCTGTAGGGGGTGACATGTCTGATGCACAATGCGCAGGGGTTACCTGTATGATGCATCAGTGCTGCAGGGGGTGACAGATATAAGCACAATGCTGCAGGGGGTGACATGTGTGATCACAATTCTGCGGTGGTTACGTATATAAAGCACAATGCGGTCAGGGGGTGATGTTATAAAGCACAATGCTGCATGGGGTGACATGTCAGGGGGGGGGGGGGGGGGGGGGGGGGGGGGGGGGGGGGGGGGGGAGGGGGGTGGGGGGGGGGGGGGGGGGGGGGGGGGGGGGGGGGGGGGGGCGGGGGGGGGGGGGGGGGGGGGGGGGGGGGGGGGGGGGGGGGGGGGGGGGGGGGGGGTGTGTGTTGTTTGGTGATGATGCACAATGCTGCAGGGGGGTGACATGTATGAAGCACAATGCTGCAGGGGTTACATGTAATGATACACTATGCTGCATGGGGTGACATGTATGATGCACATGCTGCAGGTGACTGTATGATGCACTATGCTTGCAGGGGGTTACATGTATGATGCACATGCTGCAGGGGTGACTGTATGATGCACAATGCGGAGGGGGTTGACATAATATAAGCACAATCTGCAGGGGGACACATGTATTATGGAACCGGGTACTAACACAAGCAAATCCACTCCCGAGCCCATTTTTTTTTTGGAAGTGCTTGCGGCACTCCATTCCTCCGGTATTAGTTCACCGTGACCTCTTCCCACGTACGCTGTTTAAGAGTACGGTTTTGGAGTACTCCTCATGGCGCTTATCCCATAACACCGGATTCCCTGCCCAGAATCAATTTCTCCATGGAAAGAGGACATTTTTGCAGAATCAAGTTTCGAAATAAGATTTGCAGGCCTGCAAGTTCTTCTGTCATCCCTGCCCCTGGTTTCAGGTCCCATGTATACGCCCGTATAACGGCAGCAATACTTTCGCCGTATTTAGCCCTTATTTTTTGCGTTCCCATTCATTTCTATGGAGCGTACGGGACCTAAACGGGTTAAAATAGGACATGCTCTATATTTTTTACGCAGAATACGGGCACGCGGTACGGGCAAATATAAGTGCAATATAAAATGATCGGACGTATACTCCATAGAAATGAATGTGGCCGGTGTACCGTAAAAAATGTATGGATACTGCCGTTTTTATACTGTAGTGTGAATGTAGCCTAACCAGTATTTAAGAAGAACATTTCATACCGTTCCTGGGGTGCTAGGTAGTTTAATGGTGTAAAATCTTGTGAGTCACCTAACAATAGGTTTTGCAATTATATTCCAGTTATTTGTAAATGCTCTAAAGTATAACATTCGGCAATATTTTTGGCCAGGGACATTGGTATAAAAAATTAAACAAAAAACTATCTCGCTCCGAGCTTCTACTTAATAAAGTTGAATAAACCAATATTTCTCAAGACGGATTTGCCAGTACAATGGACACTGGAATGCCCTCCGTAATCACAATTGGCATACCTCCAATATCATAAATTTACCACTTACATTTTAAAAACCATCCAGGAGGAATACATTAACCACTTTTGATAAAAAAAAATGTAGGGGTAGATGTTTTGTTTTGCTTCTACACAGTTTTATAATCTCATTATCTTGGACTGCAAACATTGCAATTATTTTGGCTATTCTTAAGTCAGGCTATTTGCCTCTTTGATCTACTTGGGAAAGCGGGCACCTAAACACAGGATATTTCTTAAGACAGGATATCTACCACCAGGATGAAGGATTTAAACGCTATAACACGGTTTACACACTAAATACTGACGCGTGCCCCCTTGTCAAGATCTGCCCCGGGTTTTTACATGAAAGGCTTTAAAAAGAAGAATGAGTCGGGGGGCTCTGGGCCTCTAGGTGTTATTGGAGTCCGCTGGTGGGTGCCCTCAAACCCCCAGTAATTGCACCACCAATAGGCTCCCTACCATCAGTATTGCAATATTCCCCCTTTTACCCTACCTCCATGCCAAGTGGCCCATGAAGAGGGTGTGATGGTGCAGGTATTTTAGCAGACTGGTGGTCCTCATGACACTAATATTGGTGATCAGTATGGCAGAAGGCAGGAACTGATAATGCTTGGGTCCCCTCCTCTTGTTCACTAGTGGGGGCCCATACCTTTGCCCTTTAGTTTCTCCCTATTACCAGTATCATATCAGTATTCCCCCTATGTAATCTCCAATCATAGCCAACTAATGGGTTCAGATCAGTGGATCCTCTGGACCACCATGGGAGGTGGTAACTCGCCAACACCTAGACAGATATAAGTGGCACTGGTTTTCACCAAGCCCGCCGCTTGCTGGGGCAGGTTACCACTCATGTTTTTCACAGTGTGCGACTAGCCCTCGTTAGCCGGCCATGTCGAGATCACGTCTCGTGGTCAGGTCCGCACAGGCTCAGGGCGAGGGGCAAATGCAAGGTCAGTCAATCGGGGTCAGCAACGGGCGGGCCAGGCAGGGGAACAGGAACACAGAACAAGGTCCCAATGAATGCAGGAACAAAGAAACGCAGGATCACAGGATGCGGAACACAGAAAACGCAGAGCAACCGGAACCAGGAACACGGGAACATACATAAATGCAGGAATACTCCTGAATGTCCCGTAGGCACAAAGATCCGGGCGGGAAGGAAGGGAGGTGCGAGTAATAAGGTGGAGGTGTTTTCATCTAGCTCACCCATTCAGCAAGTGCGCAGCCCTTTAAATTACGACATCTTCGCGCGCTCGCCCCAGGGGGTGGGGTTTTTGGCACCCACGACAGTCATGCTGGGGAGCAGGAGCTGGGACAGGTGAGTCCGAAGCTTTTGGAGCTGTGCAACGGAGGGAACAGGTGTGCTCCGCGACTGAGACAGGGATCGCGGGATGCCCCGTGACAAGTTATCCATACTACAGAAGATTTTCAAATATATTTTATGCCTAATCTGTCAACTCCAATCTGAATGCATTGGCGAAGAGGCCGTACATTTATACAAAATGCCTCAGCTTTTTGGATAGCTCAATGGATGTGGGAGAGTAAGTATTTATTAATGTTGCCACATGTTAAACGTGTCCTTTATGTCTAGAGGTGTAATCTCTCCAACATGCAGAATGGTATCCCTCTTCCAGTAACATTCATTCTGCATGGTGGATGGGAATCCTTTGAATATGAACGTCAATTTATAATTTAAAATTGTCTCCCCACAGAACTTCAGATAACTTCACATCAAGAGTGCAGGTGTCCTCCCAAGAAGAGGAAGAGCACAGTGAATTAGATTCAGAGCCTGCACCACTTGCACCACCTGCAACACCTGCTCCACCTGCAACACCTGCTTCACCTGCAACACCTGCTCCACCTGCAACACCTGCTCCACCTTCACCAATACGGAGACGCCGCAGGCCAGAGGAAACCGCAGCTGTAGCCACACGTGTTGCCACTGAGGCACTAGTGGAGGTGTTACACCAACTTAGACAACGCAGGGAGGACACCCCAGAAGATGTGTACATGCGGGCATTAGTGCCTGAATTGCAAAGTCTCCCATTAGAAGAAAGGGGCAGCTGTAAAGCGGCACTTTTTGCCGTTTTGCAGATTTGGAAACATGGCACCACCAGCCAAAAAAATTGGCTTGGTGTGCTTTTAGATCAAAACCGGGAGCAGGCTGTAGGCCAAATACCGCCCAGCCCTACTCCTCCTCCTCCTCCACCTGCACCTGGCAGATATCATGAGGGACCTAGCCATTCCTTCGTCAGGGAATTTTATGACCTGTAACATTTTTTTTTTTGGTTCTATTGTTACATTAAAAAAGTTTTTGCTACCAAAAAAATTTGCTTACTGTGTTCATTGCATTGCATTACATTATATGACAAATACATACATACATTAAAATAAAATCCCGCATTTTATACCCCCATAACCAACAAAGTACACAAGATACAAGCGTTAATGTAAAAAAAGTGATTTTATTTTACAACATCAATTGATGAGGTCTTGGTTAACTCCTTTGTCTTCTTTTTATTTTGTTGAGCAGAATCAACAAATTAAAAAGGGTTCAAAGAAGTATTAAGCTCACAACCCGCGTCAAGGGGCCCCATCTCTTGCGAGTCCCTACACTAAACTACCAAAACAATAAATTTTAAAAATAATAAAAAACTAATCTAATAGTACAGAGCCTTAACGTCTACTTATAGCATCCATCTGCCAGGGAACTGCACCCTCTGAAGAAACGAAGTAGGAGGCAAACTGCTCACGAACAAACAGTCCAGCCGCTCCGGGTCGTCCTTGGAGAGTGTTGTCCAGGGGGATAGACGCTGTTGGATGTTGTCCCTCCAGGTCACCATCTGAAGCACCATCGTGGATCCGAACAAAATTGTGAAGAATAACGCAGGCTTGCACTACCTTCTTAACATTGTCCGGGTCCATCTGAATTGAGCTGTGTAGAACCCGCCACTTGCTGCTTAGAATCCCAAAAGCACACTCCACATACCGCCTCGCTCGGGTGAGCCGATAATTGAAAATGCGCCTTCGTTCATCCAAACCACGCCGAGGGAATGGTCGCAACACATGACGGGAAAGTCCAAAGCCTTCATCAGCGACGATCACAAATGGTGCAGGAGGTCCAGTAGATCCAGGTAGACATCTTGGCTCTGGAAGGGCAAGCTGGTTGGAGCGAAGCCGGTCACCCATTCTGGAAGCCCTGAAGACCGCTGCATCCGCAGAACTTCCATAGGCCCCAATGTCCACAATTATAAACTTGTAGTCACTGTCAGCCAAAGCCAACAAGACCACAGAAAAATATTGCTTATAATTGAAGAATTGGGACCCTGAGTGAGCCGGCTTCTTCACACGTATGTGTTTACCATCCAGCGCCCCGATACAATTTGGAAACTGTGCTGATTCCTGGAAACCATCAGATATACGGATCCAGTCTTCAGCAGTCGGCTCAGGCAGGGAATTTCTCGGAAACATGCAGCGTCTTGCAAGGCTTCCAGAATGGGTGCACCGCTTCGCGCTCCAACCCCAGCTCGCCTTCCAGAGCCAAAAGAGTCTAGACCAACCGGGATCTACTGACCTCCTGCCCATTTGTGATCGTCGCTGATGAAGGCTGTGGACTTTCCCAGTCTGTGGTATTTATGGAACATGGTAATAACCAAGCAATCACGACTCACCAAGAGCCTTTTTTTTTTTGTAAGTGCTTGCGCACTTCATTCCTCCGGTATTTAGTGGTTCACTGCCGTTACCCTTCCCACGCACTAGTTTTAAGAGGATTACGATTTGATTACTCCTCATTGCCTTATCCCATAACACCCGATTCGCCTGCACCAATGAAATCATTCTCCATGGAAGGAAGGACATTTTTGCGCAGAAAATCAAGTTTTCAGAATCAAGATTTGTCAGGCCGGCAAAGTTCTTCTTCACCCTGGGCCCCCGTGTTTCAGGGTCCCATGGATGCGGACCCGTAGATACGGCAGGCAATACATTGCAGCACGGGTCGTAGCCCGTATTTTTGCTCCGCATTCATTTTTTCTAATGTGAGCGTACGGGACCGATATACGGGTGAAATAGGACATGCTTCTAATAATTTTTTTACAGCAGAATACGCACTTGTACGGTAACTGGCAATATACGTGCAATATAAATGACGGAACGTATACCTCACCTCATAGAAATTAATGGTGCCCGTGGGTAACACGTAAAAAAAAACGTTCGGATGCCGCCTTTGGTTTATTATAAGCTGTAGTGTGAATGTAGCATAGAGACACAAACGTATACACTGGTATACAACTGTTGATTAAAGTTGCTGAATCTTTTTCATTTGATAACATATTTTATTAATCTACCAGTATTTTTCGGACTATAAGACGCACTGGACATAGACCACCTAGGTTTTTAGAGGGGAAAATCAAAACAAACTTTTTTTTTCCCCAAATAGTGTGACTAAAACATCTAATAAATAACAGTAAAAGTAAGCGCCACCTTACCGGGGCGGTGCAGCCCATGTTTCTTCCTCTGAAAGATTTAGGGGCGAGCAGGACTTTATTAGGGGACATTTTATTTTATGGGACATCTGGTTACTGGTGCTGAAGGATGACTCTAATAGTTCGAGTGCCGACACTACAAACGTGTTTCTGCTCTGTCATATTCCGCTCTATACATAACACTTGGTGGTGGGGAAGTGTTTTTCTTTACCCAACACTAATTGGCTAGGCTTGGCTATCAACAAGCTGACCAACCAGTGTTGGTGGCCAGAATTCGTGATGGGAATAACGCTTCTTAGATAGAATTATGCGGACAAGTCGTCAGAGGGTCTCAAGAGTTTACCAGGGCTGTATAGGTATGAGTATATTGACCAATGGTCACAGAGACTACAATCTATGAGGATGGAGGGACACAGAGGGACAAATCTTGTACAATGGTCCACAAGAGCTTCAATCATATGAGGACGAGGAGGACCAGGTAGGTGGACATGCTTGTACAAGTCACAAAAGGGCATAGGCCCCAATGTCCACAATTATAAACTTGTAGTCACTGTCAGCCAAAGCCAACAAGACCACAGAAAAATATTGCTTATAATTGAAGAATTGGGACCCTGAGTGAGCCGGCTTCTTCACACGTATGTGTTTACCATCCAGCGCCCCGATACAATTTGGAAACTGTGCTGATTCCTGGAAACCATCAGATATACGGATCCAGTCTTCAGCAGTCGGCTCAGGCATCACCGCAGCTCTCAGTCGCTCCCATATCACTTCGCAGGTCGTTCTCACGATCATCGAAATGGTGGAAACGCCCAGCAGGAACTCATAATGCAGCGAAGCAAACGAGTTCCCAGTGGCAAGAAACCTAAAAAAAAAAAAAAAATTAATATTTAAACAGCCCAACTTGAAATAATGAAATGTATATACTTGCAAAAAATTACCGCAGTGATAACGATGCGCCGTTCCTCTGGTTGTCACAGGACCCGCCTCATATTGGTATCTGAAACGAAGCCTGATCGAGGTCCGCCAAAAGCGACAAGGGACGAGTCACAGTCATCCGAAACAGTAAGGTGTGAAACTTGTCCGGAGTCGGCCGAAGGTCAGCGTACAGTTCTGAATTGACCCCTCATTGGCCGCATGAGCGACCAGGGGATGAACCCAAAACCGGACGAGCCTCCTCGGCCTCCTTGCCAGCATGCAGACACGGTTGGAGAGAGCGTCACAAGGGCACAGTCAGGGAGAAGATCACAGGACGATTGTAAGACATCGAAGAGCTAAAACGACAGCAGAAAAAACCACAGCCAGAAGCAGCAATGGAGTCTAACCTCGCTCTCAGAAAACACAAAATGGAGTCTGGGCCGGTCAGGTGACCAAATTTGGGGTTGGGCAAGCTTTTGTCATCATTTTGTCATCATTTTGTCATCATTTTCATAATTTGCCAGCCCACCGTATTTTATACGGACACGGTACGGATACGGGTGACATACGTGCACATACGGATGAAAAACGGCCCGTATTTATACAGAAATACAGCCTGTAGATACAGGACTGGAGAAATACATGTCCGTGTGAATGTAGCCTATGACAAAAGGGTCTTGGGATGTTCCCTAAGTTGCTTCAAAAGAGACCCAGAAAAGAAATTATTTGGGTTCTTGAATAAACCAAGTCAGCTGATAGGAGGTGACTATACAGTTCTGTACTACATTATCCAGCAACAGAAACTGTGATAAATCTTATACAGTACGAAGCTGTCCATCTAACAGTGGACTGTCTAATGTTAGATTCATGTAATGAATCTTCCCCATGGTGTTTTCTTAGTTTTCCATTTTAAGTAGGAAAAGTCTGCCATTATTTTATACATGGGTTCCCCAAGGATAAAAAGATAGCATCTGAAAACTACCATTACTGAACCTGGTCAAATCCTGAAAGCATTTGATAAAATAAAGGTGGTAGTTCTTTTTCTGTGCAAACATATGCAAGCTTGTAACCCATGTTATTTTCACCCATTTCTGGGAAATGTAAAATCTATTAATCAGCTTTTATTCAAATTGAGAAGCGGCACAATGACAAAAAAGTGTCGATTTTGAAATTCTGATGTGATTTTCTGTTACGTTAATTGAATGGAATAATTATATTAATGAAACATCAAAAATTTGATCAGTCATGGGGATGCCTAACAGGTTTATTTATTTATTCAGTCTCGATGGAGGAAAAAAGGGGTAATAGGGGGAATGAGTGGGAGATAAAATATAACTTTTATTGTTATGTAATTAAAATATATATTCTCTTTTTACTGTACATGCAAACACAAGAAAAATTATAAATAAAAATAAATATAAATAAACTTATAGGGCAAGAATAGGAGTTTTTCTTCTCTTACATGCAGTTATTGACCCCTTTCTCTTTATGCATGCGTTCCTTTTTGATTGAGGGGGTATAGTATAGTCTATAGTATAATCTGTGACCGCCATTATTATTGGTTAGCCTGGCTAATTTTATGTATTTCTCTTTAACTGCTTAAGGACACAAGACAATATAGATTGTCCTCATTAGAGGGCCACATGAGGACAATTTATATCATCCTTGGGATCGCGCTGGGACTGTCAGTGTGCCAGGGCAATCCGCCTCAACAGACCAGCTGTTCCATACAGCCTGGTCCCTGCTATGTCTGGCCGACATAGAGATTGCTCCTTGCTGGGCTGCGCAACTACGAACATGGCAACTAAGGATAAAGACAGAGCAATCGCGGTGTGTTGGGGGTCGCAATGGCAGCCAGAGGTCTGCCATGTATAATAATAATAATTCTTTATTTATATAGCGCACAAAGATTACGCAGCGCTGCACAAAGCATGTCAAATTGGTCCCTGTCCCCACAATCTAAACAACCTAACAGTATGTTTTTGAAGTGTGGGAGGAAACCCACGCAAACACGGAGAGAACATATAAACTCTTTGCAGATGTTGACCTGGGTGGGATTTGAGCCCATGACCTCAGTGCTGCAAGGCAGAAGTGCTACTCACCCAGCCACCATGCCACCCATGGTATGACTATTTGTTCAAAAATTATGTGTTCAAAGTTTAAAAAAAAGCACATTCTTTAAAATTTTTACTATTTTTCAGATCATTACATAGATTCAAAATCAACTTGGTATATTAAGTGTTCCAAAGTTATTACAATTTAAATTGACACATGTCTCGTCACATGTCACGAAGACAAGTTTTTAAAATCTACTCAGGATAGCAAAATAACACATTCTCTTATTCACTGTAATTAACAAAAATACAGCATTTCACAGATATAAGTCCAACCTGTCTCTATCAGTCCTGGTGTACACAATTTCATTTGCCCCCAGACACAACCCTGTAACTTCTGACATAGGAGAGGCCACCATCTTGGATTTCTGTGCAAGGCCATGCTGCTGACTTTCTCTCTCTCTGCTCCCTGCACTCTAGCCCCGCCCTCTGCAGTCCAGGACAGAGCTCACAGACACTCACTGATTCGCTTCCTGACAGCAAACAGCATATCATGAGGAAAGAAAAGATGCAAACTCCAGGCAGATGAGTTATCCAGGGGAAGTGGGAGGTAGGAACATATGATGTAGCAGGGCTGACTGCAGTGTAAAAGATTGTCAGCCTCTCTCTGTCATTCCTGTGTGTAATAGGCATCTCTCATCTGTAGTATCTCTTTCTATGTGTCAGTGTGTTAGCACAATGTCAGAAGCCAGATGAAAGTGTATATTCACTTGTATCTCGATAATCTAACCACATTGTCACCCACAGAACTAGATGGATCATAATGTGTCTGCTTAGAGAGTCTCCCCCCACACTCTGGGATTTTGCACTGAGCAGCCTATGGAGGGATAGGAGCTAAACAGCAATAAAGCTTAGTAAAATTGTAAAGTAAGGTGTTAAAATAATCTTTATTGTGTAAGCATCGCTAGGGGGTTGATATTGAGAATTTTCTTTCGTGGGAACATTTCTGTGCTTAAAATAGTCCACAGTCCCCAATATGGGCAGAGTTATTTGTTGTGATGTCAGCACTTTTGACACCAGGAAACTGTCTGTACATAAAATGTATTGTCAACTAGAAATAATATAATTTACCAGGATTTTGAGATTTACAATACCTAAAATGATTTGCATGTTGGAACATCAAATAAATTATATTCTTAAAGCAGCACTTTTTTCTAATAGAAACTAGATTACAACCTTATTAATTTGAAGATGACATGAATAGGCTTTGAATGGATGCTAGAGGTAGCATTGACACATCTTCTCTACAAAAGGTACAGTGACTGATATTTGCTGTATGTAAAACAATAGTCTCACATTGTTTACTAATCCTTGTGATCATATAATTACTGTAATTCTATGGCAGCATAGGTGCCAGTGGTTCTTATTAGGCATAGACCTACTTTGAGTCTGATAAATATCATAAACACAACAGTACAGTACTCTTTTAATAAGAAATACATTTAAGTGTAAATTCTTAAATCAATAAAGGTAAAAAAGAAAAAATGCACAGAATAAATGTTTGTGTAGAGTGATTAGGGGCCCTTCCCCCAGACATGGCACTTTAATTTGAGTTCATAGTCATTTTTGCAGTTAGAATTTGGCAGATTTTATATTTCAGGAAATAAAGTTCTTTTTTTAATGAATGGTTGAGTGTCTGTGTGAGGCATTGGATGAGGAAGTTGCTCCGGTAATTGCTCATGACTGTTGAACTCAGGGTAATAACACAGAAACATCCTGCATGAGTTAAGTGAAGGATCATAAGTCAGAGCTGCAGTTAGTGGTAGACCACTATGACCTGCTCTGTAAGGAAAGTATGTAGTTGTGTGCATTAAATAAGGGCTTGAGCCATCTCATCAGACTCAATGTCAGAAAATCCAGCTACCTTTCCTTTTTATCTCTGTATAAATCTAAAGGCAATATTGAAAACAATTTATCAGGACAGGTCACTGTAAACCTAACTAGCACAAATACCTGAAAATATAAAAATGATTTGCATATCTTGCTTTGTGCATCTCCCAAAATATTCATATAGTGGATCTGGATTTCTGGTGGCCATTTGCTGGTAACTTTCTTTTAGCAAATTATATAAAGGCTTGAGGTATTACACATGGATAGATGTCGGTCGATATAATATAATTCTTCTTCTCTGTTCGACAATCACACATGGAGAATGACTGGATTTCAAAAGAAAGGGAGTCAAATGCAGTGGTCATTAGACATCACTGTAGATGCTATGATTGGCTATACATAGCATCTACTGTCCCCCAGCACATCAATTGTGTAGTTCTAGTAGATCTGTCGGTCTATCAATCTAAAATTATAACAAAAGTTTTAATAATTATAATTAAACTTAAAAAAAATTTACAATTTGGTAGAAAAGGCAGCATACAGTCCAAGGGTTAGGATTTTTAAATAGCCTTTCAAAGGAATATATCAGTTAAATTAACCCACACAAACAAAACAAATATTTGAAAACTTCTATTTTACAGCAGCACAATTATCCCTATATTATTCCTCCCCATACATGTAAAGATCCACAGTCTGTTTGTAAAGCTGACTCGACATCTATGCAAATGACCCCATGTATTCCTCTTTCCTTTGAGCTGAGTCGGTATGTTCATGTTCTTCCAGCTCAGCCGTACCATGCTTTCTCTTCAGCCAGATGCTGGCTGCGCCAAACAGAGTTCCTGAGAGAGTGGAGAATTTAACAGTTGAGAGATGTGAGGGCTCTGTGCGATTCAAAAAGAAATCCTTATGAAGGGGTGAAAGAGTTGTTTGAATTCTCTTAAGCAAGTAACACACAGCCAACATCTTTTTCATTCCGGAAGAAGGGGGGAATGAGGTAGCTGAGCTGACTTGGCTGAAGAAAAAGCATGCTCCGTGTCAATCTGGAAGCTGGTACTGAGCTGGAAGAACATGAATATGCATAGATGGTGAGTCAACTTTATGAACAGAATGAAAAAGATGTTGGATGTGTGTTACTTGCTTAAGAGAAATCAGCCAACTCTTTCACCCCTCTAAAATGATTGCTCTTCATCGAGTCACACGCAGCCACCATATGTCGCAACTGTCTCATTCCCCTCTCCCTCAGGAATTCTCTTCAGCACAGCCAGTATCACAACTGAAGAGAAAGCATGGCACAGCTTAGCTGGTAGAACATGAACCTACCGGACTCTGCTCAAAGGAAAGATTGACACATGGGGTTATTTGCATTGATGGTGAGTCAACTTTACGAATGGACTGTCGAACTTTACAGGCATGGGAAGGAACAATATAGGGATAGTTGTACTGCTGAATATTATTTCAAACATATGTTTAATAAATTTGTGTTTAATCAGAAATTGTGTAACAAACTATGTCGCATATCTTCTCCTTAAAGGAAACCTACCACTTGAAATTGTACTTCTAAGCTTCAAATACCGAGCACCAGCTCAGGGTGAGCTGGTGCCGGAATATATCTTCGTTATTCTCATAAACCGTTGTAATGCTTTTTAACACTTTTGTAATCTTTATATGCGAAGCAGCTTTGGCGCATGGTGGTACGCACTCAGTGCACCATGCGCGCGACCGTGCGTGTGCCTGAATAGGAAGTGCCGGAGAGCCGGTGACGTCACGCGTGCATTTTGAAATCTATCCCAACCAAAACTGCCCTTTGAAAAGCCCTTTGGCTCATTCTGTGCACTGCCATGTCTCCTTATGTGATTTTCACATACTGAGGTTATCTGGCTTTACAAAGTATTGGGTGCATTTTCTTATTTGACCACCGGTAGATGTACACATTTTAGGGATAAATGAATAAATAATTAAAATGCAAATCACAATTTTTAAATTTCACACATTTTGAGGGTCATTTAACAGGGGGTTTTAATTATATAGACCTCTTAAAACCACATGCGACCTGAAATAGACATTTTATAGAAAATGTGTAAAACTGCTCCTAAAGTTATCTCCTAAAAAATGAAAAAAAGGTAAAATGATGCCAACATGACATATGGTAAATGTTAGATATTCAATAATATTGGTGACATGATCATCCGTCTGAAATTCTGAGATTCTGAAAATGGCTATTTTTTACAAATAAAAAAATGGCACACATAACCCAAATGATTAAATCACCCAAATTAACATTAAGAAAAGATATGTCAAAATCCCCTAGGTTTGTAAAATTTTTCCAAAGCTATTACCACAGACTGCAGTGGCAAGAGTTTAAAATACCGGGAAGACCAAGGTAATGCAGAAATAACAGCACTCTACCTGACATTCAAAATGCTGAAAGCCATAAGACTTAAGCAGCAATTCATGCAATTATTATATCTGTGATCTTAGTTGGGAATGTTAGAAATGTTAATATATAAAGCTCATTTCTAAAAGGCAGGGAACCTAAGGATAAGTATGTTTAATATATTGCTGGGGAACAACTAACTCGCCCAAAATATGGAAAAAACTGTACCGCAATGGAACAAACATACAGTTAAGCAAAACAAGTGCAATTAGAACAGCTTAACAAAAAATCTCATAATCATGCAAATGGTTGATTTGCATTGGGATAACAATGACATTCTACTGCTTTTAAAGGTCTTAACAATCATGATCAATCAAAATAGAAAGGTAACAAATGAATCAGATTTTACAGGAAGATTAATTGCACACAGATATAAAGTAACTACATAATTTTTGATGGAATGGAAGACGGAACATTTTTCATGGGGTGATAGATTTCTGTGATAGATGTAACACCAATCATACATCTAGTATCTATCATAATCCATGCACCATAATGGTGGACAGTGTGGGGTGGACCACCCCATTCCATGCAGCCTGTAAACTGCTATAAACAAACCAATTCCATTAAAGCACCATGTCATATTGGTCTTTTTTTCCCATGTAAAGAGCTGCATGAGAGCCTTTTACTTGCAAAACATATTGCACTTCATATTGACAGTATTTAATATTCCATACCATGTACTGGGGAAAGGTAAAAACAATCCAAATGCAGTGAAATTGGTGAAAAAAGCACTTGCGCCATTTTCTTGTGGTCTTGGATTTTTCAGCTTTCAATGTGCGCCCCAAATGACATGTCTACTTTATTATTTGGTTTGGTGCAATCATAGGGATACCAAAACTATATAGCTTTTATGTTTTTATACATTTACAAAGATTAAAACCCTCCTGAACAAAAAAAATTGGCGCTAATTACTGTTTCATACTTCAGTGTATGGAGCGGTTTGTAGTGTAATTTTTTTGTGAATTTTGCTGAAGTTTTCAATGCTACCATTTTGAGAACTGTACAGCCTTTTGATCACTTTTTATAGAATCTTTTATTGTCATTTATATATATTTTGATAGATTGGACATTATGATGTGGCAATACCTAACATGTTTATGATTTTTAGATTTTGACTGTTTATTTATATTAGTGATAGGGAAAGGAAGGTAATTAGAACTTTTACGTTTTTTAAATTTCATTTTTTTTAAAGTTTAAAAAAAATTATTTTTCAGACCCCCTATGGTACTTTAATCTACAGTGGGGCAGTATATGGGGATTTACTACATCATTTATTACAATGTGTAAATTCCACATTGTAATGAATGTGACGAGGCAGCCTCAGATTTTTGTATGACCTAAGGCTGTCATAGCAACACATCATCACTCCTCTATAATGTCACAGGGAGCGCCAATGTAAACTAATATGGCGGCACCCATGTGGCTTTTTAATGGCGCGGCCGCTTTTCAGGCAACGACCATGGAGTTAACAGTGTTCGTGGGAGTTACTGGTTCCTGTCACACGTCAGTTAGGGGTTACGATGTGCAATTTTTTTTTTTTGTAAAGTGGCATAATCTTTCTGTATGGTTCAGTGTATAACATGGTTTTTTTAGTACTGTTACACTGGACTTGTAAATTAGGTTAAATGATATTTTTGATCTTTTATGGTTACTAGTAGAATCGAAGATTGAAAATTAAATGAATTGCTAAAGAATTAACAAAACATGATAGAAGCTTATGATGAAAATTCAGCGTCTTAGGGCGGATCCACATTGATGTTTCTTTTCACATCAGTGATTTTTCATTGAAGCCATTTTGGGTTATGGACACATGCAGATTGGTTCAGTAAGGCATCAGTGCAAATCATAAGTCAGGAAGAGAAGACCATTCTTTTACAGTAAGCTTTTTCACACCTCAGTTTATTTCACTAGTGGACCTTTCAATTGTAATTAAGGCACCTAGTTTAATTAAAGGGGGCATATAGTAAGTTTGTCACAAGGTCTACAGAGAAATACCCCAATATGACTATTTATTAGTGAGGTGCATATATACATGTTCCTTAGGGACTCCATAGCTTGTCCTTTTTAATGTAGGTTGGGCATCCACAGGTTTTTGGTTATTTGTAGTCCTAACAACATTTTAGAGAAATTAACCCCTTATCACCGACACTAGTTTTCAGCTCAATGACCAGACTCGATTTTTCAAATCTGACATGTCTCACGATAATTGGTTATAACTTCGGAACGCTTTAACATATCCTGGTGATTTTGAGAATGTTTTCTCGTGACACATTGTACTTCATGTTAGTTATAAAATTTAAGTGATAAGTTTTGCGTTTCGTTCTGAAAAAAAGTGAAAATTTGGCAAAAGTTTGTAAAAATTCTTCATTTTCCAAGTTTGAAATGTTCTGGTTTCCAGACAAGATGTAAAACTACCCAAAAAGTTTGATAATTAAGTTAAAGCACCCGGATCGGGAGCGGAGTTTTTTCCGACCCGTGTGTTAGTGCCCGGGTCTGGGCTTGATATCAACAGCCCGACCGGCACCATGAGACCGGTGCCCAACTTCTTCTGACACTCCGCCGTAGAAGGCGACGCGCAGAAGAGACCCTTAAGGACCCCGCCGTACAAGCCGATAGGGCTGCATTAAGGGGTTAAAAGTCATGTGTGTTTTAAATTATACTTTTATGCGTAGAAATTAGGTTTGGCACTAACTGTAATTCTATGCGCAGGCATACCGGTGCCCAGTGGTCCTTATTTAGGCATAGATCCTACTTTGAGTCTGATAAATATCAAAACACAAAAAGTACAGTACTCTTTTAATAAGAAATACATTTAAGTGTAAATTCTTAAATCAATAAAGGTAAAAAGAAAAAAATGACCAGAATAAATGTTTTGGTAGAGTGATTAGGGGCCCTTCCCCCAGACATGGCACTTTAATTTGAGTTCATAGTCATTTTTGCAGTTAGAATTTGGCAGATTTTATATTTCAGGAAATAAAGTTCTTTTTTTAATGGATGGTTGAGTGTCTGTGTGAGGCATTGATGAGGAAGTTGCTCGGTAATTGCTCATGACTGTTGAACTCAGGGTAATAACACAGCACATCCTGCCTGAGATTGAAGTGAAGGATCATAGTCAGAGGCGCGTTAGTGGTAGACCACTAGACCGCTCTGTAAGCGAAAGTATGTGTTGGTGCATTAAATAAGGGCTTGAGCCATCTCCTCAGACTCATGTCAGAAAATCCAGCTACCTTTCCTTTTTATCTCTGTTAAAATCTAAAGGCATATTGAAAAACAATTTATCAGGACAGGTCACTGTAAACCTAACTAGACAAATACCTGAAAATATAAAAATGATTTGAAATCTTGCTTTGTGCATCTCCCAAATATTCATATAGTGGATCTGGATTTGGTGGCCAATTTGCTGGTAACTTTCTTTAGCAAAATATATAAAGGCTTGAGGTATTACACATGGATAGATGTCGGTCGATATAAATAATTCTTTCTTTCTGTTGACAATCACACATGGAGAATGACTGGATTCAAAAGAAAGGGAGTCAAATGCCAGTGGTCATTAGACATCCACTGTAGATGCTACTATGTGGTGGTTGTATACAGCATTACTGTCCCCCAGACACATCAATGTGGTAGTTCTATAGTAGAATGTCTGTCGGTCTATCAATCTCGTAAAATTATAACAAGTTTTAATAATGAATAATAAACTTAAAAAAAATTTGACAATTTGGTAGAAAAGGGCATATACAGTCCAAGGGTTCCGGATTTTTAATAGCCTTTCAAAGGAATATATCAGTTAAATTAACCCACACAAACAAAACAAATATTTGAAAACTTCTATTTTACAGCAGCACAATTATCCCTATATTATTCTCCCCTACATGTAAAGATCCACAGTCTGTTTGTAAAGCTGACTCGACATATATGCAAATGACCCATATGTATTCCTCCTTTCTTTGAGTGAGTCGGTATGTTCATGTTCTTCCAGCTCAGCCGTACCATGCTTTCTCTTCAGCTGGGATGCTGGCTGCGCCAAAGAGAGTTCGAGCGTAGAGAAGTAGAGAATTTAACAGTTCAGAGATGTGAAGGCTCTGGCGATTCAAAAAGAAATCCTTATGAAGGGGGTGAAAGAGTTGTGTGAATTCCTCTTAAGCAGTAACACACAGCCAACATCTTTTTCATTCCGGAAGAAGGGGGGAATGAGGTAGCTGAGCTGACTTGGCTGAAGAAAAAGCATGCTCCGTGTCAATCTGGAAGCGTGGTACTGAGCTGGAAGAACATGAATATGCATAGATGGTGAGTCAACTTTATGAAACAGAATGAAACAGATGTTGGATGTGTGTTATCTTGCTTAAGAGAAATCAGCCAACTCTTTCACCCCTCTAAAATGATGCTCTTCATCGAGCACCAGATGTCCATTCCTCTCCTCAGGATTCTCTTCAGCACAGCAGTATCACCAACTGAAGAGAAAGCATGCACAGCTTAGCTGGTAGAAAATGAACCTACCGGACTCGACTCAAGGTAAAGATTGACACATGGGGTTATTTGCATGTGATGGTGAGTCAACTTTATACCTGATGGACTGTCGAACTTTACCGGCATGGGAAGGAAAAATATAGGGATAGTTGTACTGCTGATATTATTTCAAACATATGTTTAATAAATTTGTGTTTAATCAGAAATTGTTGTAACAAACTATGTCGCATATTTCTCCTTAAAGGAAACCTACCACTTGAATTGACTTCTAAGCTTCAATACCGAGCACCAGCTCAGGGTGAGCTGGTGGCCGGAATATATATTCGTTATTTCATAAACCGTTGTAATGCTTTTTAACACTTTGTAATCTTATATGAGAAGCAGCTTTTGGCGCATGGTGGTACGCACTCAGTGCACCATGCGGCGACCGTGCGTTGCCTGAATAGAGAGAGTGCGGAGAGCCGGGTTGACGTCCACGCCGTGCTATTTTGAAATCATATCCCAACCAAAACGGCCCTTTGAAAAGCCCCTTGGGTCAATTCTGTTGCACTGCCATGTCTCTTATGTGATTTTCACATACTGAGGTTATCTGGCGATTTACAAAGTTGGGTGCATTTTCTTATTTGACCACCGGTAGATGTAAACATTTTAGGGAAATGAAATAAATAATTAAAATGCAAATACCACATTTTAAAATTTCATACACACATTTTGAGGGTCATGTTTAACAGGGGGTTTTAATTATATAGACCTCTAAAGCCAACATGTGACACTGAAATAGCACATTTTATAGACAAATGTGTAAAACTGCTCCTAAAGTTATCTCCTAAAAAATGAAAAAACAAAAGGTAAAATGATGCCAACATGATCATAGGTACATGTTAGAATTCAATAATATTGGTGGACATGAGCATCCGTCTGAAATTCTGAGTTCTGAAAATGGCCTATTTTTTTACAAAATAAAAAAATGCACAACACCCAAATGATTTAATCACTCCAAATTAACATTAAGAAAAGATATGTCAAAATCCCTCAGGTTGTAAAATTTCACCAAAGCTATTACCACAACTGCAGTGGCAAGAGTTTAAAATACCGGGAAGACCAAGGTAATGCAGAAATAACAGCACTCTACCTGCACATTCCAAAATGCTGAAAGCCATAAGACTTAAGCAGCAATTCATTGCCATTATTATATCTGTGATGACTTAGTTGGGAATGTTGAAATGTTAATATATAAAGCTAACTTTCTAAAAGGCAGGGAACCTAAGGATAAGTATGTTTAATATATTGTTGGGAACAACTAACTCGCCCAAAATATGGAAAAAACTGTACCGCAATGGAACAAACATACAGTTAAGCAAAACATAGTGCAATTAGAAGCTTAACAAAAAAATCTCAAATCATGCAAATGGTTGTTGCATGGGATAACAATGACATTTCTACTTTTTGCTTTTAAAGTTCTTAACAATCATGATCAATCAAATAGAAAGGAACAAATGAATCAGATTTTCAGGAAGATTAATTGCACACAGAATAAAAGTAACTACATAATTTTTTGATGGAATGGAAGACGGAAAACATTTTTATGGGGGTGATAGATTTCTGTGATAGAGTACACCAATCATACATCTAGTATCTATCATAATCATGCACCATAATGGTGGACAGTGTGGGGTGGACCACCCCATTCATGCAGCCGTAAACTGCTATAAACAAACCAATTCCATTAAAGCACCATGTATATTGGTCTTTTTTTCCCATGTAAAGAGCTGCATGAGAGCCTTTTACTTGCAAAACATATTGCACTTCATATTGACAGTATTTAATATTCCATAACCAGGTACTGGGGAAAGTAGAAAAACAATCCAAATGCAGTGAAATTGGTGAAAAAAACGCACTTGGCCATTTTTCGTTGGGTCTTGGATTTTTCAGCTTTAATGTGCGCCCCAAAATGAATGTTCTACTTTTTATTGGTTTGGTGCAATCATAGGGATACCAAAAACTATATAGCTTTAGTTTTTTATACATACAAAGATTAAAACCCTCCTGAACAAAAAAAATTGGCGCTAATTACTGTTTCATACTTACGTGTATGGGGCGGTGGTTTTGTAGTGTAATTTTTTGTGAATTTTGCTGAAGTTTTCAATGCTACCATTTTGAGAACTGTACAGCACTTTTGATCACTTTTTATAGAATTTTTATGTCATTTATTATATTTGATAGATTGGACATTATGATGTGGCAATACTAACCATGTTTATGGTTTTTAGATTTGACTGTTTATTTTATAGTGATAGGGAAAGGAAGGTAATTAGAACTTTACGTTTTTTAAATTTCATTTTTTAAAGTTTAAAAAAAAATTATTTTTCAGACCCCTCTATGGTACTTTAATCTACAGTGGGGCAGTATATGGGGAGTTTACATACATCATTTATTACAATGTGTAAATTCCACATTGTAATGAATGTGACGAGGCAGCCTCAGATTTTGTATGACCTAAGGCTGTCATAGCAACACATCATCACTCCTCTATAATGTCACAGGGAGTAGCCAATGTAAACTAATTATGGCGGCACCCATGTGGCTTTTAATTGGCGCGGCCGCTTTTCAGGCAACGACCATGGAGTTAACAGTGTTCGTGGGAGTTACTGGTTCCTGTCACACGTCAGCAGTAGGGGTTACGAGTTGCAATTTTTTTTTTTTGTAAAGTGGCATAATCTTTTCTGTATGGCAGTTCTAAGTATAACAGGGTTTTTTTTTTAGTACTGTTACAATGGACGTGTAAATTAGGTTAAATGATATTTTGATCTTTTTATGTTACTAGTGAAGTGGAAGAGGGGAAAATTAAATGAATTGCTAAGAATTAACAACACACGATAGGAAGCTTATGATGAAATTCAGCGTCTTAGGGCGGATCCACATTGATGTTTTCTTTTACATCAGTGATTTTTCATTGAAGCATTTTGGGTTATGGACACATGCAGATGGTCAGTAAGGCATCAGTGCAAATCATAATCAGGAAGAGAGAGACCATTCTTTTACAGTAAGCTTTTTCACACCTCAGTTTATTTACACTAGGGACCTTTCAATTGTAATTAAGGCACCTAGTTAATTAAAGGGGGGCATATAGTAAGTTTGTCACAAGGTCTACAGAGAAAACCCCAATATGACTATTTATTGTGAGGTGCATATATACATGTTCCTAGGGACTCCATAGCTTGTCCTTTTTAATGTAGGTTGGGCATCCAAGGTTTTTGGTTAGTTGTAGTCCTAACAACATTTAGAGAAATTAACCCTTATCACCGACACTAGTTTTCGATCAATGACCAGACGATCGATTTCAAATCTGACATGTCTCACGATAATTGGTTATAAACTTCGGAACGCTTTTTAACATATCCTGGTGATGTTTGAGAAGTGTTCTCGTGACACATTGTACTTCATGTTAGTTATAAAATTTAAGTGATAAGTTTTGCGTTTCGTTCTGAAACAAAAAGTGAAAATTTGGCAAAAGTTGTTGAAAAATTCTTCATTTTCCAAGTTTGAAAATGTTTGGTTTCCAGACAGATGTAAAACTACCAAAAGTTTGATTTTGGTTGATGAATTAAAATTTACAGAAATTGCTTTATGTTGATATGATATTTTATGCTTCCGGTCAGTTTTTCAGGAGTTATGAGGTGCAGAACTTTAGGTGCATTTAGGAAGGCCAAAACTGGACATTTTCAGAATAATTAAATGATGAAACCGCTGAAAAACGCTTGATGCCCAATTCCTCCCGAGTATAACTGAACCACCTGACCCATATTGGTGGTAAACTGCTGACAGGAGCCGCCGGATTATGACGCGATATAATGGACGGCCGCCATTCACACGCAAGATTTGTATTGTACATTGTACGAGCTAAAAAAAAACGCCTAAAAAAAATAAAAAATTATTTTTTTTTGGAAATGCGAAATATGAGGGCTTGTTATGTCGGTATGCGAATACAAGTTAGATAATTTATTTTGGGAGTCTAAAGCTATTCCTATGAGATTTTATTAACTATTTTCAAGGGGGCACAAACAAAATCCATCAATTTTTATTTGGATTTGGTTAGCGTTTTTTTCCCACGCCACCGTAACGTTTATTTATCTATTATTCTTCTTGGTTCACTACAGATTGCGGGGATACTCAATTTTATTTTATATAGGTTTTCTCTTATTTTTTGCTTTCAATCCTTTCCTGAGTCAAAACCAATATTGGTCAGAGAAAATCGCATTGTTGTATATTGACAAAAACTTTTCAGAGGCCATTCTAACTTCTGTATTTTTCTGTTGTCAGATCTGGGTTCGAGGGCTTATTTTTTGCGAAAACAGTTATCTTTCTTTTCGAGTGTATCATATTAGGGAATGTAACTTTTTTTGTTCCACATGTTTTAGAAACTTGTTTTGTGATGGTGTTGGATGGAAAAATTGTATATTGATGGGCAGTTTTGGAAAATGTAATCCTCTACCTTTGTTACTTGGTTTCATGTTAGTTGCAATGAGAAGTTGAAAGCCTTCTGTCACAGGAATGCTGTTACTTAATACCTCTTATAAATAATGAAGTAACTGCAATGGTATGCTTCATCAGGTTCTGTATTATGGCAGGACGGGGAACTCATTGAAGTCTTAAACGCTCAAAGGAATGACAGGGATGAAATAAATATATCGTTTCATAAAAAAACTGAGGTGTGAACTGATCCTCAATCAGGTTTAAGATTTAGCCAATTATTTTCCTGGAAAAGGAAACAATCTATATGAAAAGGTTGGAAAATATTTTCCAGTAAGAATTACAAATAATCTACTAAAGCTAAAACCTTTTTTATTAGAGGTATTCAGATGAGATGTGTGTCGTATGGCATATGCACAGATTCCATGCCTGTAAACAACACATTTATGTCTTGTGAAGTGTGCTACAAAGTATTTATTTGGTTGTTCACCATAGCTCTGCTGAAAGGGTCCCCTTAAAACAGACGAAAGTCATATTGCACATTTGGTTTTGTTCACATTGACCTTGACATGAACTTCTAGAAGGATTTTAATTAGGAAGAGAAGCACTTTACACGACCACTAATGAGAACAAGCCTTCAATGACATCCTAATACAAATGTAATCAAAACAGTATTTTAAGCAATACTACATCCACATATGAATCCGAACAGTATTGGAAATCCATTCTAGATTGTTCATTGATCACCTGTTTCACCTTTGTGCATTCTCTAAATGTTTTATTACCATTTAAAGACTTCTGCCAAACACAGGAATATCTTTCCCTGGAATCAATAGGGAGGAGGAGAGATTTGCTAAACTAAATGCAGCAGAATTGTGGGTTAACAAAAATCTAGTTCACATGCAATGCTCCACATTTCTTGCAACTCATTCAGCGAAGGTAGAAGGTGAAGGTCTGCCCCATGGTTTGGTAGAAGGTTAGATAAAACAATGTAAAAGTGTGAACAAAACTTTGATACATCTCCAGGATACTCCACCTTAACATTTTAAGTCTGCCATGATCAAACTTACAATGTCTACATATTTAGAAATATTTCATTCTATTTTAACACGGTTTCTAACAACAAACAATGTACATCAGTGGGGTTATGATAAGGCAATGAGAGAAACCAACTGCATATCATGAAGTAGGTTAATAAAATAGCTATGGGACCCGTAAAAAGTAGGTCAGGGAAAAACTACTCAGGATGAATTCATACACATATTTTAAGGTTGCATTCAGTTAGATTATGGCAAACTCATCTATGATTTGTCAGGTAAGAAAATACTATATACATCAGTCTTAAATCAGTCACCCAAATAAATCCACCCCCTGCAAGTGAGCTCCTCTCTACATCGGCCCCCATCCTTGCATTCCAAGACAAACTCACACACAGACATCCTGTTGGCAAGCAACAGTGTGAGGAGAATAAATTACAAGCTAGAGACAGATAAGGTCTTTATCCAGGGGAGGGGGAGGGAGGCACCGCAGAGCTGACAGTGTAGGTTATGGGCGAGATAGCAGGGCTGAGTATGCAATTGTGTGTTATATGCATCTCATGGATCTCATAATCTATGTGTCAGATACTAGTGAATGTTCAGAGGTGAAATGTAAGTCTGTATAAACCTGGACTCTGATAATCTACCAACATTGTCAGCACACAGCATCTCACACAGTACTAGATTGACCATAATGTGTCGCCGCCCACACTCTGGAGTTTTACACTGACCAGCCGATGGAGTGATAGGAGCTAAAACAGCAATAACATTGTTGTAAACTTGTAAACTAAGGGGTTAAACATCACTAAGGGATTGAAATTTGAGACGTGCAAACCCCTTTAAATAAAGAAAAGAATGGATCCCTTCTCCTATACATCTTTTACATATAATATATAAATATATATATATATATATATATACACATACATACATACATACACACTAAACTTCAATCTCAGTGCAGCCATTATCCCGTCAACACTTGATGCAGTTACTGTTGAGAAAATCTGCAGCGTAATTACAGTAGCAGCATAGAGGATGGAATTAATAAAGTCTCAAAAGTTCCACAGCAGGAATGGATTAAATCTGTGTTCTGTCTATTTTCTATACAGATTATGCAAAACTTGAAAACAGAATAAAACCACAATAAACTAGAAAATGTCTAAAGGGTACAGTTATTCCTGATCGCATATGTGTTTACACCTAAACAGCTTAACAACTTCCTTACTGCTGTACAACTGTATACGTCAGTTAACCTGTTAGGTGCTGCAGTCAAACCCGACAGTGGCAACTAACAGTGCTGTACCTGGATGCCACCATCTTTAAATGCCTGTCAGCACCTCCCAGTGACATCAGCCTGTTAAAGGCTCCCATAGCGGTCAATAGCATATCTATATTACAGCCTGAGGACAAACTAATATTATGTCTATAATAAACTGCACTACAGTCCTATTGCAGTATATTGTATGAATGATCAGACCCCCTAGGGCCTAAAATAATAGTTAAAAAAAGAAAAATGTTAGATATGTCCCAAAATATCTAATCTATTAAAATATGATTGTGAACCCCGTAATAGAAAATAGCACCGGAATATCCAAACCACCACTATTTTAACATTTCGCAACACACAAAAAAGTGATAAAAAAAGGCTGTACAATCCCCAAAATTGTATCAAAGAAAATGTCAGCTTGTTAATTAAAGAATTAAAACATTAAAAAACCTGAAAAAGCAGAAACAAAATAATGGAAAAAGGCCAGTAAGGAAATGGTTAAGCTGAAATAATCTGTGATTCTGTAAGTACAGGTATCAAACAGCTACAGATCAGCTTTGGAAAATCATTCATTAGATTCATAGAACATTTATATATGTGACATGTTTCACATATAGAACGTTACATTCTAACAATTACTGCAGATATCATATAAAAGGAGTGTTTTATATTGTGAAATTGTATGTAGGAAAATGTGCTTAAATCACTTGTGTGGCAAGCCACTCTAGGTGTGACTAATGTATCATAAAATATACAGATTTATCTTTTACTGTAAATCCCTTACACTTCCTACACTAACAAATTATCAACCATAAATTTTACATTATTTTAACTGCCTTAGGGGGCATGCAGCTGCAGACTTCACTTTACGGGAACATGTGTGTGGTTCATTCCCCTCCCAGCCTCCATAAACTCTACCAATTGAACAGACACCGCAGTCAAGAAGAAAGCATTGTAAACAGCAACTATTTCTTCACATCTTCATATGCATTGTTATAAACCATAGGGGTACATTTCCCTTACGTATTGATCAGACCCACATGAATATTTCAGATGTTATTCCTATAACTTTTAATAAGAGTTAGTTTAATAATGCAATTTAGCCTTTTTTCCAATTCCTTTTTGGTTTGTGAAATAAACACCAAAAAAATGCAGAACACTGCCAGACACAGTGTCCTACATAATAGTGACAATGCCCGGTGTGACTTGCTTTTCTCATTTAACCTAATGAAGAATGAAGTCACTTAACACAACTGATCTGTGGAGAAGCAAATGTTTATATTGATCATCTGTTATGATAATCTAGTTTACGCCATTAATATTTTGATCTCAGAACTTTAACCCCATCACAACTGCAATACTGGCTACAAACAGCCTATTTGCTCCTGAGCCATGGTACTTACCTGGTGTCATATTGAAGGGGAAACAGAACTGGAGATATCCACTGTTTATTTAAAAATCCCATTTTTTTTAAAGGAAACCTACCAATTCTAGTGCTAGGTTGCCGCGTAAACGGTCAGCGCCCAGCTCGTACCTGCCTGCGCCGGCTATAACGTTTAAAAAGTGTTTTAAACCGCGATACCGCGGTTTAAAACACTAACTAAAATAAGCTCCGGCACCAGCTCACCCTGAGCTGGTGCCCGGTATTTTCATCGGAAACCTGCCACTACAAGTGGTAGGTTTCCTTTAAATGCAAAAATTGAGATCTTAATTCTTAACTGTAACTTTAACCCCTTCCTGCTGATGCCCTTTTTTAGTTTCTAGTCAGGAAAATGGCAAGAGGCAAAAAACAAAGGAGAAAATGCGGCACAAATGTTCAGAACATTTGTGTTCTATAGTGGAGAGTGATTCACCAGAAGTGGTTGTGCTCTTCCTTACGTGAGCTGTAAAAAGCAGGTGCTCCCTTTCTGTTCCTCAGGTTGCCAAACTGGCTGGGGTCCAATATATGTAGGGGTTTATTGGAAATACAGAGTATATAAATGATGATGTAGCACATCCTAGGTAAAAATAAAATAAAATTCCATTATTTATGTATCCATTAAAATTTCATAGCATAAATTATAGCGTGATGGGTAGGACTAACAAGCCAGGCTTGTTTGTCCTACCCATCATGCTATGATTTATGCTATGAAACTGTCTATGGCGTGTAGCTAGTAGTGGGAAAAAATTCCAAATGCAGAGCCCATTTTACTTGTGGGCTCTGTTTTTAGAACTTTCTTTGTGTGTTCCAAACTACACCTCCTCTTTATTCTTTGGATCGTAGCGATTATTTTTTTTACAAAAAATGCCTCTTTTTCCTATTTCGAGGCTAATAACTTTCATACTTTGGTATATGGAGCTGTATAATGTGTTCACTATTTTGTGAATATCTCTGGCTCTTTTTCACATTGAAAAACAATCCTTATATGATATTAAAGGGGAGAAATAAATGGATCCTCTGTCTCTAAACCTGGAAAATGGTGATTGTTTGACACTGTAGAAATGTAGAACATATTTTGGTAAAGGTTTATAAAATTTTAATGGGAAAAATGATTAATGCAACAATGCAAGGCATAGAAATCCCCTCATCGATTCCATAATTTTATCATTCAAAAGGTTTTATTGATAAATTCACAGACATGGGCAAAAAGAGAAAAGAACAATATGGAGCATTGAAATTAGTCTTACAATTAGTAGGAGTCCAAAAAACATGAAGCAAATAAGATATCTTGGTAATGCTATGCATAAAGGAATATCAATCAAGATATTGATCGTCCTCATTTTAACATTTTATAATTAACTTACAAGTAAATTAAATAAAAAATAAACATAGTGCATCTTAACATGCATGACTATAACCATGATGGCACAGGAGCAGTGATCAAAGAAGGAGTCTTTTTACATCAAATAGCTACAATTAAAAAAAAAAAAAAAAAAAAAAAAACCTTCCTGACTGTTTAATCCACTACAGTCAATAGCAACTGTGGCATTTAGGACTGTCAATAATAAGGACAGATCGATAGGTTATTCCCTGTGCAATTACAGGAAGCCAATGGTTTGCAATGCAGCAGTGGACCAAACAATGCCTCCCATCTGAGCTTACCATTTAAAATGTATTGGTTCACTGTTACATCACTGCTGAGCCTCTATATACCAACAGAGGTTGGTGGTGTGAGAAGGTGGGTGGAAAAAAAAGTGTATGGATCCTCAACATTCCTTTGTCTTATGCAACCCATTCTAGGGTCATGTAGGCATGATGATGGTTTATTCATCTCAATGGGTCTTCTGAAGAGTAGCCATGGACTGGACTCTAAGGGATAAATGAAGAATCTGTGAACCTATTTCTCTCTTCAGATACTGGTACTAGGGTCCTGCACTGATTAGATGCTGTAAACCAAGTTCTTTACAGTATTCACTTGGGGGGAAAAAAACAGGAATCGGATGACTGTAGATGTTAATTTCCTCTTAAACAGAGATCTCCTATATAGAGTTCATTCCATTAATATTATAGGAAGTCTAGTGTTCAACACCTATTAGGTTTGGTGAATATTGGGCTTTATATTTACAGCTTTTAATTAAGCTTATAGAGTTGACTTCCACTAAACATTCATAAAAAACAGTCATCCTTCTCTATGTTCTATAAAGGAAAAACATAAAAGGGAGTCTTTCTCCCATATAGCCAACTCCATAATTTATTGCGTTTATATGTGAAAGAAACTGCACCTATGATGTAATCATGTAATTCAAACCTTTTAGAGGATGGATTATCAGAACAGTGTTTTGACACTCAGGATCCCCACTGAGAATATAACTACGTCCAGCTCTATTTTCTGTATAGTGGTTGGCATTGGGAACTGTAGTTCAACTCCTATTTGCTATATAGGGGACATACACTCTTGTATATGCCTGGACCATTTGCAGAAGATTTGGTTTTACAGCACCTATTAGATGTCCAGCCGTTGACAACCACACAGCATCACATTTGTTTGGTCTAGTGAACAAGAAACCTGTACTGCTATCAACTGGAACCATATGGTCTTAAGTAGCATATGACTATTCTGTTAGGGATCAGAACATGGTTGAGTTTGAGTATGGAGGGTTTGTAGTGAGTGATGCAATTCTGAGTATGATGAGTATAATGCCCCAGCTTCTGGTGTGTTTATTTGGGAAGCCACTGCATTTGAAAGTGGGTCACCATATATTATAAATACGGTATATATATTATTGTACACTTTTTTTTTTACATAATTTACCATGATCCAAGAAAAAAAAAATACAAAACTGCATGTGATAAATGCCAAAGTTATACATTTTATTTTTTTTTAAGTCAAGTAATTCATATTAAACCTTATAAATTTCATGATTGACAGTTATAAAAAGACATGAAATGAAAAACTGAAGTACATGATATGCAGAAAGGCAATCAGTGCTTTAATCCATTGAGAAGGCAGTACTTCAACGTTTTTCTTTTAAAGAAATGGTACATATAATTCAAGCAATATTTATGTTGTAAACTTGTTTTAATAAAAAAAAAATCTATCCTACAAAAGGGGTAACTGTAATAACATAAAGATACAATATTCAAAACACCAGGAAGTTAAGTTGTGGTTCAATTTGTTCTTCATTGCGGATATTCCAATTCTTCTTAAGAAATGAATGGTTAAAAACTGAAAACAGATCCCTAAACGGTAAGAGGTAGTTACTGTTACTATTTACTAAATGCCGTCATAAAGGTTAAACCTCTGCAAATGCTGCTGAAAAAATTAGCAGACCTTTAAGAGCTGAAGTCAAATGAGAAAACACAACCTTATGGGAACATTTCCTATACAAAACTCTTGGTATTATTAAGCACAACGTTTGTGTAATGAAAGAATTATTACCACATTGGAATAGCATGTGTATGAAATATATCTACATAGATAACCGTGCATAAGCAACCACCCCTAGTCTATTTTGACATATATAACTTTTATGATAATATTTTTTACAGTAGATAAATTAACTTAAATTACGTTGAAGACTTAGTGAGATACCTCAGTTCATTTTTCGTCTAAAGAATGTTATCTTCTGCATAAAACATGGTATACTAATAAACTCACATCAGGGTTTTGGCTGTATAATCTGACTTACAAACATCTCAAAAGTAACAAAAAATGCAAATCTATAGAGGAAAGCAATAAAAATGGTCAAATTATTGATATCTTATACTTTGACATTTCACAGACAGTTCAGGATACATCATGGCATAGACTGACACCATAAGAAAGCATTTAGAAATTTCCATTGACAAAAACTGGTAGATTAAAGAAAAATGACTACTATGTTTTAGATAACTTAATTTGTTGCAGAAAGGCTCAGGATATTCCCCAGCTGATATCAACAGTATTCTGATCTGTGCAAAGCCGCAATTTAGCTACCGCTGCATTGCTAAGGTTGATTTCAAAACCACGATCCATATAAATAAGATACATGTCACTTATTTGATATGGATCAAAAAAGATTTTTTACTCAATGTGTGTATGGGATTGTCACGAATCCTTTCCACTACTTATGAATTGCACTGAGGATTTACCACATGGAAATGCTGCACTGCAAATCCCCACATAGTATGCAACATGTGAAGGTACCCATAAAAAATATTTTAGGTACAAAGAGGTGCCAAGCACCAATGCTTGAAAAAAAACAAAAAAACATGCAACATTTTTTCAAAGAAGAGGTTTGAAAATATGAGAAAATTCAGGTCATGGGCACTTTTGTGCTCCTATTCTATCCTTGTATGAAAATGGCCATATCAAATAAGGGCACTGCTAAAAATGAATAACATTCAAAACAAAGAATAAGAGGTAGATTCATAACTATTCAGATGAATAACATATATGCAAAGTGAAAGGATTCTTTTTAAAACAAAATCAAATACACTCAATAGGAATCAAATAAACATCATGCCATGTATTGCAGCTGTACTAAGATTGTATTCAATTTAATGGATAACCCAATAGCAGGTTTGAAAAAATGTACCACTGATTTGACAATTACATATTAAGTCTGAAGCAGCATATAATATGCTATATGATTGAATGAGGTAGCCTTTTGCTGTAAACAAAAAAAAACTCAAAACCTCAAATATTCACATAAAGTAAATAATTAGAATATAAAAACAGTTTTATAGTTAACACATGGAACAAAAATACAAAAAAATGTTTAGGAGATTACCAGAATTGTGGGTTGATATGAAATATGAGAGGTAGTTACCAATACCAGAATATAACACTTAATATATTAGATATACATTCTACATTTATTTGGTTCGTTCCAATACAACTGCTCTGCTAGACGATCCGGAAATGGGAAGTAAAATATCACATGGTATATTCCCTGAGCAAAGTTCTTAGTCCTGAGTATGTTTTGAAAGAGTGAGTTTTATCATGTACAAAAATAAAACCTACTATTAACATTGGCTAGGTGTGTGCTCCATATAGTTCAGTCAGAGGTGGTGCACAGGTGAAGGGTGAAAAGATGAGCAATGACAGCCTGACGGTCCACTGAATTACAGTCCTGAACTTTATGTAAACAGGGAATGCCCACTTTTCAAATTCCACCAAGCGTCTATTGACAGAAAGTGAGGAAACTTTGGTTTCATAGACCGTGACATTATGTTGCAAGCACTTGTTTAGGAGCCACAGTACAGAAACAGGACAATTGCCAGTGCTCTTAACAGAACATGGTCTTAGGTTATGCAACTCCACTTCGATTCGTCTACATAACTTAAATAAGACTACTATTCCTTACAAAAGGCAAGGAAGCATTTCATTAATTCATCACATTCAATATCGTCAAAAATTAAACTCTGCATTAGACCACAATGAAAAATATAATACAATTACCATTGACAACTATAGAAAAAGCACACTCATGGGATTCAAGTATAGTGACTTGATATGTGCCAGTGGTATAATAATCGTGATGAGTAGCAGCAACGTTATTCTAATACCGCAATAAAAAAAAAACTACCAGTCTCACACATCACTGTATGTTTCATACTGAAATAGCTGGTTTTTCATAGGTGAATATTTTGCCCAATAGCAAATAAAAGCCCAGAATGCAGAGTACACGAGTTAGGTCAAGCAAAGCATGCTATAATGATTAGGTAACGACAAACCCCCAGGAGATTTATAATCAGCAGTCCTACACAAATCAAATGAACTGTCCTTTATATAAACTTTCTAGGTAAATGAAAAATGTGTAAAAAAAACCTAAGAAAAGAAAAGTTCATACAGGAGGAAATTTAAAAAAACAAAAACCCTCCAGTATGACACTTTTTCAGAACTTGATTTCTCTTGCACAAAAACTATACATATACTATAATGTGTGGTGCCTAATTGTATAGACTACAACCTGGAACTCATCCTTGCTTGATCCATAGGGATGAACATTCAAATCCATGCATTGGGGCAAATCCATCAGTTTACTTGTGGGAAGGTTTGTCATAATTTGCACCAAAAATGCCTAGTGCCATGTTTACCCAGAGGTTTTTTTTTTTACACTTTTTAAGCATTTTGGTAAAGGATTTGGCACATTTTACTGCCATAAACCAGGTTATTAAATAGGAGGTGCTAAATTGGACTTGCACTACAGTATATAATCATTATCAGTAGAATACCAACTTTTCTCTGTAAGCTTAAGACATGATTAGTAAATCGTCAAATTGTTTCAATGAACAGCTACTGATAGAGCACCTGTATTAATTTTATTTTTTAAAAAATTATAGCCAAATTTAGTTAATCTCATAAAGAAGGAGAAAACCTGAAAAAATTGTAATGGGAAATTTGGACTCTTACTGGAGATAAAACACTGTCACATAGTGCACATTCCCTCACATCGCTGATGATCAGAGTAGTGGGACGTACACCGAGTAACTTGTATAAACAATAAAACAAAATGATACACGTTTGATACCAAAATCATAGGCGCTGCAGAGGTGGTGCTAAAGTTGACCATACATATTATACCAATGTCAGCTGAATCCACTCATTTCTGCAGACTTCCTAATATATGTTTGGGTGCCTTCTGACTATTCCCAGAAGGCAAATCTCAAAAATGAGGATAGGCTCAGCTTCATGTGTATGAGGAGGTCAGGGAAATAGCTGTTGACCAAACAGTTTTCTAATGTATATCACTAGCCTAACAAAATCACATTCTGCAAAATTAAGCCACTTTACAGTATCTACCCCAGCTTGAATATGGTAACACAACATACCGTATATACTCGAGTATAAGCCGACCCAAGTATAAGCCGAGGCCCCTAATTTTACCACAAAAACCTTGTAAAACCTATATATTTTTTACTCGAGTATAAGCCGAGTTTGGGTTTTCAGCACATTTTTTTGTGCTGAAAAACTAGGCTTATACTCGAGTATATAAGGTATCTAATATGATTGCAATAACACCTAAAAAACTGATTGTGTTGAGTAGGTACCCTATAGAATCATCACACACGTACACAACATTTCTAAATATTTGAGTAATGTATTAAAAACTTGTATTATATACTACTACTTTGACTAGAAAAGAAATAGTAAACCGTAAGCCTGAAATGTGAAGCCATTACCCTAAAGCTCAGTTAAGATACTGTTGGTACACTTCATTGGACATGCCGGGTTAAAAAAAATTTAGGCAAAAACCTAAAATGAAAACCCCTATATATGTATGGTCTAACCGTAAAAATGTAGAGTTCATTTGGAAAAACTAGGAGGACTTGTTCATTATAGGGATTTTCTGAAAATTGATCTACAAATGGCTCATAACAAAACATTCAGATCCTCACTCAGCTGATCTGATGCTGCCCTGTTCTCTTCTTCCTGGTATCCTCTCCACACGAAAGAAATAGCCAATTACAGGCAATGGCGGTGACCAGCTTTGAAGGGGAAGAGGGGTGAGATGAATGTAATAATCGTGGTTCTAAATTTTCTAAACCGTTCCGATATACTTGTAAAATGTTTACAGTTGCAGTTGGCAACTTGGCCACTTGTTTCCATAACTAAAGACATGATGTACGTCTGTAAGGTGGCACAAGTTGAAACATGGGATGATGAGATTATTTTGAGCATGAAGAAGTATGTATATGGGAAAATCCACAATCATTGCTTCCACAATCGGCAGTATCCAGTGTATCTAGTTTCTGGACTCAAACAAGCAACTCAGGGAAACTCTTCCATTCGATACTGCATGGATTTTACTTCATTTAGACATCATTCATTCTATTGACTGCAGTGCTTTGGCATTTCACAAGGCTTACATCATACATAACTGATAATCTTGCTTTCTGACACTCTCGGACAGAAGAATCAAAGCAAAAACCCTTTCTGGGTTGTATTAATACTACAGGTGTCAGTTCACAATCCATTTCCACCTGGAAAACACTAAATACTCATCACAACACGATAAAAATAAATAGCAGGAGTGTCCCAAACAAAATGTTAGATAGGACCAATGAGTATTGCTTCATACTTTGAATGCTGGGAATGTTGTGAATATATATTTTATATACGCTGTTGTTATAGTTGTGTGTACACACACATTCATACACACACACACACAAAATGAGGTATAACGTGTAACACCCTGCATGTTAAGCTTGCTTGGAGTGATTTGTCCATTAGCAGATTATTTTCAGCTTTAAATTCACAGTTCCCCCAACAGTAGTTACAATTCCAGGTCAGTTGCGGATAATGAAATGACTTCCCCTGTACTTATATGAGGTAGAACTTCCCAGAAAAGGCAAGTTTAAGGAGACACAGAGACAAAGCTAAGTTTTTTTTCTTTTCTGAACAGAAGGCCCCTTTCTGCTTTGTTCTTCAGGAGACGTAGAGATCTTACTTAAGGAAGCTTCTTGTGGTGACCTGCTTGAATGTTCCAAGTGCTCTGATCTTCCCTCCTGAGAATATGGTGGAGATGAATAGCCAAATGCCCCTCCTGCTTCCCGCTGAAAAGTTGAAGACTGCAGTTCTGCTTCATATCTTCCCTGAGAGGCTGCTGAATGTTGTGGAACCATTTTGTGGGGGCAGCTAGCTACCATGTGCATTATGCTTTGACAGTAATGGCACTTTTTTGGCTGGGGTGGTAGATTACATTCTTTAGCATGATGGTCAAGGCCACCACAGTTGTAACATCTGTAAAACAGAAATGACAAGGTACATAAGCCTATTAGTTTAATTCAATACTCAACCTCCAACATTATCATCAAATGTGCAGGAATAATTTATAGGCTAGCATTTTCCTTCAGTTTTTTTTTGTAAGCGATAATATAAAAATTTACATTCAGAAAAAATTCCAATTAAAATGAGAACTTTTACCCAATTCCCATCACTAAGTAAAACTATGTCCTACTGCATCAGAAATGTTTTGCTTCTTTTTTTAATAAATTCAATTAAATTTTAAACCCCTTTATGTCACAAAAAAATGAGTTCATAGAGTACAATTTAGTTTTGCTGAATTTTTCTGAAGTTTACTCTGACAATGATTTTGTTCACATCTTTTTTTCAACAAGATGTACTGCTTACTGAGATTTAATTTCAACAGTTAACTCACTTTCCAAAGCCAAAATCAACAAAAGTGAAGATACTTTACTAGTGACACATTTTTCTGGCATGCATATTTGCCACTGTAAGAGGAAAAAAAACCATAAGTAACCTGAACTCCACAAGGTGGCGACATACTCACTTACATGGAGTGTTTGGTAAATTAACAGTAATGCACCATTGTTAATTTTTATGTCTAAGTACCAAATAGGCCTCAGAACCAAACAGGTTCCTGCTTATGTGGTATTGTAGCATATACAGCATGCTTTGTAATCAAAGTAAACAAATCAATGCTTCTTACTCAAATCTAGAATTCTAAAATAAGGCTCATAGAATAAACCTTTAAATTCTGCTTCACTGAAGCAGCTAAGCCCATTCCAAAAACCCCAAAACAAGCATGAAATAAAAACATAATTCAGACTTTGAAACAACAATGGGTTCGGCGCCAAAGTGGGAACAGGGTATGCTAACAATCTGAGTGGTGTCGCTGGTATAAATAGTCAGTGACCTGCACCCCAACTATAAAATAGGCTTTGATTTAAAAGAACAGGGTTATTAAATAAATGCACATTTTACAGTGAGATGTTCTTTACTCCTTCCCAATCTCATTTAGAAGATATATATATATCTATCTCTCTATACCATATATATCTATGCCAATTTATGTTAAAAAATATTCATAATATGGTTAACCCCATGGCGCAATAAGACGTACCCTTACGTCTTGCTGCGCATGGGGGAGCATGAAGAGGGCTCACGGGCTGAGCCCTCTTCATACTCACCGGGCATTTGCTTCATAATGAAGCAAACGCCCGTCGCTAACACCCGCGATCGGTGCTTGCCATCTTGGCTCCGACCGTCACTCCCCGTGACGTCACCGGGGAGCGGCGATCCGTTGTCATGACAGCCTCGGATCACACAAAGATCTGAGGCTGTCATGATCGAGGCTATCTATTACAATGTGCAATCTGCACATTGTAATAGATGGTATGCAAAATCCCCATATACTGCCATACTGTAGTATGGCAGTGTATGGTAGGATCAATCAGACAACCTAGGGTTAAAGTACCCTAGGGAGTCTGAAAAATAGTAAAAAAAATAAATAAAAAAAAAGTAAAAAAAAATTATATTAAAAAAACATAAAAATTCAAATCACCCCCTTTCCCTAGAACGAATATAAATATAAATAAACAGTAAAAATCATAAACACATTAGGTATCGACCGCGTCCGAAAATGCCCGATCTATCAAAATATAATAACCTTTTTTCACTGCGTTTTACCCCGTAGCGGAAAATAGCGCCTGAAGTCGCAAATTGCATTTTTTAGCCATTTTTTAAAATAGAAAAAATTCTATAAAAAGTGATCAAAAGGTTGCATAGTCCTAAAAATAAAAGCGTTGAAAACGTCGCCAAAAATTACACCACCCACAGCTCTGTACACTAAAGTATGAAAAAGTTATTAGCGCAAGAACACTGTAAAATGAAGAATTTTTTTTCTGTACAGGAGGTTTTAATTTTTGTAAATGTATGAAAACATTATAAAACCTATACAAATTTGGTATCCCTGTGATCGTATTGACCCAATGAATGAAGTAGACCTGTCATTTGGGGTGCACAGTGAAAGCTGTAAAAACCAAGCCCACAAGAAATGGCGCAAATGTGTTTTTTTCATCATTTTCACTGCATTTAGAATTTTTTTTCCCGCTTCCCAGTACACGGCATGGAATATTTAATACCATCACTACGAAGTGCAATTTGTTACGCAGAAAATAAGACATCACACAGCTCTGTACATTGAAAAATAAAAAAGTTATAGATTTTTGAAGGTGGGGAGTGAAAAATAAAAACACAAAAACGAAAAAGGGCCTGGTCCTTAAAGGGTTAAAGGGCTTCAGAACAAATCAATTTAATTAGTCACTATGGTATGCACAGCTTTATCCTATTCAGTGAACCATTTCATGTCACCAATTGACCAAAAATCTGCCATCCAGATTCCCTTGTTCAATCAACGGACAGAGTTTTATTTGCAGCAAAACAAATCATACATATTCCAAGTCGGTATTACAGATATGGCAACAAGATTTTAAAGAATTTATTGATTATTGTTAACAGAAATTCTACTTAATACACATCTTAGTCTTCCGGATTCCTAACCCCCCATCACATTTGCTTCCCTGCTGAGACAATGCCTTAGATGCTATCTGCTCCTGTTTATGAGTGCTGGCCAAAGGGGGATGGGAGGCATTTATTCCATCCTTTTTAGTATGTATTCACTTTGTGTCAATCATTCTTACCAGCAGCACAAATCATGCCTTAATTTTGTTTTTTTTCAGTGAGGATTTGCTGTAAAATGTAGAAACCATCCTAAAAATGATAAATATAATTCTGCTTCATCATCCACAACATTAAATCAGTTGTGCCTGTGCTCCAACTGTTTGTTCAGAGTACAGTACACAAAGGGAAAAACTAAACAAAAACAAAATTGGTCATTGACTGCACAAATCTCTATTAATAATGGCTCATGTACATAGAAACTTCTCTTCAGCTGCTTCTAAGGCCATCAAGTAGCACAGCTGCCAGTTGGAAAATATAATTGGTCATGGTAATCAATCTTTTTTTTCCAAGGCATAAGCAGATCTGATAAAATAGAAAAGAAATATTTATATGAAACCCCAGGGCTCGGACGCCAAATGTACTGGAGCTAAATGATGGCAGGTTATACAAAACTGTAATATAAGCAAGGAAAGATGTGTCATAACAACCTGAATAATCCAAAATATTCAAAGAGCTTTATTGTTACAGACAAATACAAGCAATGACAAGGACCAGACAATACAATCAACACTTAACAAAAATGTGTAACAAAGTACACTTGAAAGACCCAGTGAGGTGAATGTGATATATTCACCTCGCAACCACCATGTCTGCCAAAGTCAAAGAAAGGTGTTTGTTTGTTAGTAGATAACACATACATAGTGAAATAATAACCAAGACTTGTTCCTGAAGGTTCTTCAAGAAGGTTCCACCCCCGATGAAGTCACTGTGGAGTGTGCACACCCTGACTGCTTTAGGGGTTTTGTTTTCAGCCGACGGGCCCGACATTATCCACACATTAGGTTCAGTATACTCTTTGTTGGTTCACTTAAACCGTCTTGCTCATGGGGCATTAGTCCTTTTATTGAAAGAACGAATCTTTGTTTTTATTTCACTATATATGTGTTATCTAGTAACAAACAAACAACTTTTTTTGACTTTGGCAGTCAGGGTGGTTGTGAGGTGAATATATCATATTCACCCCACTGAGTCTTTCAAGTGTACACGTTTTTAAGTTTTAATTGTATTGTCTAGTCCTTGTCATTGCTTGTATTTGTATGTAACAATAAAGCTCTTTGAATATTTTGGATCATTAGGGTTTTTATTGCACAGAGGTTTTTATGCGGACCGCTCAAACCCTCATTGCGCATGACAGCCGCATGCGCGAGAATTCGTCAAGACGGCCAAGAGAGATATCGGAAAGAGAAATGGAAAGAGGAGGAACCGATGACGTGCTGCTGGACTCAAGCTCGAGTATACGCACAGTCTGACTCGCTGGATTCTGCTTCGTTACCAGACAGAGAATCAAACTTCATTTTCTCAACCTGTGATCATCGATCAACTTAGTGCCCTTAGGCATATAAGGCTCTATGGGAACCTGTCTAATGCTCATTTTTTTTTCAAACAGTGGTAACAGGTTCCCCTTAAACCAAGTAGAAATACTTATCTTTGTTAAGGTTATACGAAAATTAAAAAAAAAATGTTATTTATAAATTAGCTAAAGCCATAACATAATGCCATCAAAAATCATTAAGGGCCAACAGATTGTTACAAAGCACATTTTACAGTGAGATATGTTCTTTACTCCTTACCAATCTCATTTAGGACAAAAAGCATTATTCACACTAAACTTTGAAAAGCCATAACTTTTTACATTTTCAGTCAGTCATTCTATGTGTACGAAGTCCTGTTCTTTACTACACTCGAATGTGCTGAAAAAACCCTAACTCGGCTTATACCCGAGTCAAGAGAAAAAAACAAAATGTGTACTCACCTTCCGAGTCCCCCCGGCATCCATCGCGTTTCCAATATGGGCTCCCGGTCCGTCGCAGTCTCCGTGACGTCAGCCGTACGCCGATGCTCCTATGTGTGTGCCTATGTGATGTCAGGGAGCAGCTGACGTCACGGTGCCTGTGACGGACCGGGAGACGTTGTCGGAGCCATGATGGATGCGCGGGGGGGGGGGGGGGGGGGGGGCGGGGGGGGGGGGGGGAGAACGGGGGGGGGGGGGGGGGGGGGGGGGGGGGGTTTTTATTGCACAGAGGTTTTTATGCGGACCGCTCAAACCCTCATTGCGCATGACAGCCGCATGCGCGAGAATTCGTCAAGACGGCCAAGAGAGATATCGGAAAGAGAAATGGAAAGAGGAGGAACCGATGACGTGCTGCTGGACTCAAGCTCGAGTATACGCACAGTCTGACTCGCTGGATTCTGCTTCGTTACCAGACAGAGAATCAAACTTCATTTTCTCAACCTGTGATCATCGATCAACTTAGTGCCCTTAGGCATATAAGGCTCTATGGGAACCTGTCTAATGCTCATTTTTTTTTCAAACAGTGGTAACAGGTTCCCCTTAAACCAAGTAGAAATACTTATCTTTGTTAAGGTTATACGAAAATTAAAAAAAAAATGTTATTTATAAATTAGCTAAAGCCATAACATAATGCCATCAAAAATCATTAAGGGCCAACAGATTGTTACAAAGCACATTTTACAGTGAGATATGTTCTTTACTCCTTACCAATCTCATTTAGGACAAAAAGCATTATTCACACTAAACTTTGAAAAGCCATAACTTTTTACATTTTCAGTCAGTCATTCTATGTGTACGAAGTCCTGTTCTTTACTACACTCGAATGTGCTGAAAAAACCCTAACTCGGCTTATACCCGAGTCAAGAGAAAAAAACAAAATGTGTACTCACCTTCCGAGTCCCCCCGGCATCCATCGCGTTTCCAATATGGGCTCCCGGTCCGTCGCAGTCTCCGTGACGTCAGCCGTACGCCGATGCTCCTATGTGTGTGCCTATGTGATGTCAGGGAGCAGCTGACGTCACGGTGCCTGTGACGGACCGGGAGACGTTGTCGGAGCCATGGGGGATGGGGGGGGGGGGGGGGGCAGTAGGCATCGGAAGGTGAGTTATAAACTCGTGGGGGCTGGAAATCTTATAAACTCCTGGGGGCTGGAAGGCTATATACTCCAGGGGACTTCCTTGTTATATACTCGAGGGGGCTGGCAATCTAATAAACTCGTGGGGGCTGGCAGGCTATATACTACAGGGAGCTGGCAGGCTA
The DNA here is from genome assembly GCA_019512145.1 of Engystomops pustulosus. Lineage (NCBI taxonomy): Eukaryota > Metazoa > Chordata > Amphibia > Anura > Leptodactylidae > Engystomops > Engystomops pustulosus. Next base: position 115,561,660 of record CM033643.1, on the reverse strand, counting down.
TATACTACAGGGAGCTGGCAGGCTATATACTACAGGGAGCTGGCAGGCTATATATTACAGGGAGCTGGCAGGCTATATATTACAGGGAGCTGGCAGGCTATATATTACAGGGAGCTGGCAGGCTATATATTACAGGGAGCTGGCAGGCTATACATTACAGGGAGCTGGCAGGCTATATACTACAGGGGACTTCCTTGCTATATACTCAAGGGGGCTGACAGGCTATATACTCATGGGGGCTGACAGGCTATAAACTCGTGGGGGCTGGCAGGCTAAATACTCCAGTGGGCTGGCAGGCAATATACTACAGGGAGCTGGAAGGTTATATATTACAGGGAGCTGGAAGGTTATATATTACAGGGAGCTGGAAGGTTATATATTACAGGGAGCTGGAATTTTTATGGACTACAGTTTGCACTTGACCATAACATTGCACGTAGCCGAAATCCATCCAAGCGAAAATGGAAAACAGTTGATGGATCCACCTGATCATCTGGGCCTGTAACTGAGGGGGAGACAATTGATCTTGGAATTTGTATTGAACCTGGATCATCATGAAACTATGACTTTCATCTGATTTCTTCTCCAAGTTTCCAGTCATTCTAGGAAAAAAAATCCATGGTTTGCTATACATAATCCTTTTATCAACTGGGAATCAAGGTCGGTTCCCTTTCCATCTAAATACTGAAGGACAATTGTCATATGATATGTTATCAAAGCAAAATGCAAGTCTTGAGATGCTCTTCAAAAGGACATGTTGGCCACCCTAGTACCACCCAATTCATGATTCTGCAGCAAGGAACAAAGCTGATTCAGCTACCTCCTATCGCCCAATGATGGTCCTATGAGTTGCTTTCTGGAAGGCTATTCCTTTTGGGCGAATTACAGTCTCTCTGAACAAGAATAAAAGTACTCAGAGAATCAGTGATGAAAATTTAAAGAAAGGCTTATCGTCCATCTTCCTCCCGAGCTGGTGCACCCTTGTTCTTTGTAGGAAAAGAAAGACTCATCCTTGCGGCCATGTATCGATACAGAGAAATAATAAGATTACATTAAAAATCGTTACCCTCTCCCCCTGATTCCGAGTAATGGAGGAAAATGGAAAGACTGCGCATGTGCCAAGATATTTACAAACTTGATTTAGAGGGGCTTTACAATCTCATACGTGTCGTCCAGGGATGGGGGGGGGGAGTGGAAGACAGCTCTTTCAGAACAAGATGGAAAATTTGAATACTGGTTATGACATTGGCTATGCAATGTCCCAGGCACTTCCAGCATTTTATAAATGATGTGTTTCGAGACTTCTTGATCAATTGGTTGTGAATACTTGATGGACATTCTAAATTTTCAGACCCTTGCAGGGAAACACCGCAGACATGGTATGTTAGCTTGGAACGTTTACGGGGAGAAATCATTCTTTAGATAAATTAGAGAAGTGTGAATTTGAACAAACCAGGAATCCAATTTCGGGACATATCATATCTCCAGAAGGCCTATGTTATGGATCCTGGTAAAATCAAGCCATTGTGGAGTGCGCCTACCCCCAAAAATGGTTACAGATATTCACGAGGTTTGTTGGCTTGCCAAATTTTTACAGAGAGATTCATTAAGGACTTTCTAGGTAATTTTTCCAAATCACTTTCACTCACAAAGAGAACCCAACAGTTTTGTGGCCCCAGAGGCCACAGGCGGCTTTTGATAAATTAAAAACTCTTTTTACTTCGGCACCCATAATGGACATCCAAATCTTGAATTGCCATTTGTTGTGGAGGTGTAGATGCCTCAGACGCAGATGGGGAGTGTTCTGTCTCAACGCGTGTGGTGACAAGATGCAAATTCATCCATGTGCCTTTCTTTCCCATACCATGTCATCTGCAGGAAAGGAACTATGACATCGGAAACAAAGAACTGTGGCCATAAAATTGGCCTTCTCTGAAGGGAGACATCTTTTGGAAGGCGCAAATCATCCTGTAACTGTCCAAACAGATCACAGGGGGAATTTAGAATTTATCCGTACAACCAGGAGATTATCTGCCAAGGACAAGCACGCAAGACAAGATTAATTCATAATTCTTATCGACCAGGCTCAAGGAATGTCAAGGCTGAGGCCTTATCCAGGTTATTTTGAACCTAAGAGGGGTATAAGGACAGTCAACCATCTTACCTTCCAAAAAAATTTTTGTAGGAATACTTGATTCAAAGAACTTTTAACCCTGATCAAAAAATGGATATCAGAATGACTCATTCTCAATCACCCTTATCAGGATGTAATCTTTCCTTAAAAAGAAGGTTCTGGAAGCAGGACAAAAGACTATATATCATCAATCTGCCGCCTTGAATCTTAAAGCTGATCCATGATTCAAACTTGCAGGGCATAAGGAGTATGAAAACTTATGAAAGGTTGGCTTCCCTCATTTTGGGGCCCAATTGTAAAAATGATTTGTTAAGATGTTGCATCCGGTTGAACATGTGACACGAAAACAAGGACCACGTTCTCCCCCTCTAGGTCCTTCTGCAAACACTGCAAGTTCCATCCAGGCCTGGGGATCATTCATGGATTTTTGTGGATCTTCCTACTTCCAAAGAAAATGGACCACCATTCTTGTTGTTGTGGACCGACTCACAAAATGGCCCATTTATACCAACAACGAATCCCTAAGGCTGAACAAACTGCAGATTAAGATAAAAGAGATTTTTTTTTAGGCTGCACCGGTCTTACAGATCCAATGCCATAGGTAGCCATCAATGCCCAGGAGGTCCAGGAGGCAATCCTGAAAGGAAGGGACTTACTGTCAGGCTTGAACCGGCGGACTCCGCTGTCCAGGCTTCGCTCTCCAACTGAGCTATGCAAAAACACTCTGGACAGTTCCAGTGCTGATCCTTGCCTAGTTTTTGACTTTCCAGTTCAAAGTTCCTGTGGTCCCTGGCCTTGCTCAACCCTTCCTAGATTGGACTTCCTATTTAAACCCAGCCTTGCCTTACATCATTGCAAGATTATTGTGTTCCAGCCTGAGTCTAGCTTGTTCATTCTCTCCTGCGATGACTCCTCATTGTTGCAAACGACCACTGGCTTTCAACCTGGAATACGATTATCTGCACTGCTCCGCAATACTGACGCTGATCTCCGTGCTACGAACCTCCGGCCTTCCTCAGATACGATACCTGCCTGTCTCTTGTACTGCTATAAGCCTCTCCTGTGTTACGACCTTGGCCCTTACTGACTACGATTCTGCCTGCAATAAAATCAAATAAGTCACACACCACTTGACTCCAAAACCAGACCAGATCGTTACACAATATATCGTCTAGATAAAAACTGCATACAGTCGATTGCAGTATATTGTTGAATGATCAGACCCACTGGGGCTTAAAATAATAGTTAATAAAGAAAAAATGTTAGATAGGTCCAAAATATCTTATCTATTAAAATTATGATTGTGAACCCGTATAGAAAATAGCAACGGATATCCAAAACCACCACTATTTAACATTTCGCAACACACAAAAAGTGATAAAAAAAGGAGTACAATCCCCAAAAATTGTATCAAAGAAGAATGTCAGCTTGTTTAATAAGAATTAAACATTAAAAAACCTGAAAGCAGAAACAAACTAATGGAAAAAAGGCCAGTAAGGAAATGGTTAAAGCTGAAAAAAATAATCTTGATTCTGTAAGTACAGGTATCAAACAGCTACAGATCAGCTTGGAAAATCATTCATTAGATTCATAGGAATTTATATATGGACATGATTTCAAACATAATAACGTTAATTTAAACAATTACTGCCAGATATCATATAAAAGGAGTGTTTTATTATTGTGAAATTGTATGTAGGAAAATGTGCTTCAAATCACTTTGTGTGCAAGGCCCCTCTAGGTGTGACCTAATGTATCATAAAATATACAGATTTATTCTTTACTGTAAATCCCTTCACTTCTACCACTAACAAATTATCAACCATAAATGTTAATTATTTTTAACTGCCTTAGGGGGCATGCAGGCGCAGATTCACTTTACGGGAACAGTGTGTGGTTCATTCCCCTCCCAGCCTCCATAAACTCACAATTGAACAGACAAGCAGTCAAGAGAAAGATGTAAAAGCAACTATTTTCTTCACATATTCATATGCAGTGATAAAACCATAGGGGTACATTTCCCTTACGTATTGATCAGACCACATATTGAATATTTCAGATGTTATTCCTATAACTTTAAAAGAGTTAGTTAAGAATGCCCATTAGCCTTTTTTCCAATTCCCTTTTGGTTGGTGAAATAACCACCAAAAAAAGCAGAAACACTACCAGACCAGTGTCCTACATCATAGTGCAATTCCGGTGTGACTTGATTTTCTCATTTAACCTAAGAAGCATGAAGTACTTAACACAAACGATCTGTGGAGAGCAAATGTTTATATTGATCATTGTTATGATAATCTAGTTTACGCCATTAATATTTGACTAAGAAAATTTAACCCATCACAACTGCAATACTGGCTACAAACAGCCTATTTGCTCCTGAGCCATGAGGATACTTACCTGGTGTTCCATATTGAAGGGGAAACAGAACTGAGAGATCCACTGTTTTATTAAAAATCCCATTTTTTTTAAAGGAAACCTACCACTTGTAGTGGCAGGTTCCGATGAAAATACCGGCACCAGCTCAGGGTGAGATGGTGCCGGAGCTTTATTTAGTTAGTGTCTTTAAACCGCGGTCTCGCGGTTTTAAAAACACTTTTTAACGTTATAGCGGCGCAGGCCAGGTACGAGCTCGGCGCTTTACCGTGCACGCGGCTCTATCACTTCCTATGAGCGCGTGCACGGTAAGCGCCGAGCGCGTACCGCCTGCGCCGCTTATAAGTTTAAAAAGTGTTTTAAACGCGATACCGCGGTGAAAACACGAACTAAAATAAAGCTCCGCACCAGCTACCCTGAGCTTGGTGCCCGGTATTTTCATCGGAACCTGCCACTACAAGTGTAGGTTCCTTTAAATGCAAAAAATTGAGATATTAATTCTTAACGTAACTTTAACCCCTTCCTGCTGTTGCCCTTTTTTCGTTTCTAGTCATAAAATGGCAAGAGGACCAAAAAAAACAAAGGAGAAAATGAGGCCAACCTGTTCGAACATTTGTGTTCTATAGTGGAGAGTGATTCACCAGAAGTGGTTGTATGTGTTTTGTGCTCTTCCTTACGTGAGCTGTAAAAAGCAGGGTGACCCTTCTGTTACTCAGGTTGCCAAACGGTGGGGTCCAATATATGTAGGGTTTATGTGGAAATACAGAGTATATAAAATGATGATGTAGCACCATCCTGGGTAAAAATAAAATAAATTCCATATTATGCGTATCCATTAAAATTCATAGCATAAATTATAGCGTGATGGGTAGGACTAAAGCCAGGGTTGTTTGCCATACAATCATTGCGATGATTTATGCTTGATGAAACTGTCTATGGCGTTAGATAGTATTGGGAAAAAAATTCCAAATGCAGAGCCCATTTTACGTGTGGGCTCTGTTTTTTAGAACTTTTTGTGTGTTCCAAAATCCACCTCCTCTTATCTTTGGATCGTTAGCGATTATTTTTTTTACAAAAATGCCTCTTTTCCTATTCGAAGGGGAATAATAACTGTCATACTTGGTATATTGGAGCTGGATCTATGTGTTCACTATTTGTGAATATCTCTGGCTCTTTCACCTTGAAAAACAATCCTATATGATATTAAAGGGGCGAAAGAAAGAAATAAAGGATCCTCGTCTCTAACCTGGAAAATTGGTGTGAGGGTTGACCACTGTTAGAACATGTAGAACTATTTTGGTAAAGGTTTATAAAAATTTTAATGGGAAAAAATGATTTAATGCAACAAGCAGGCATAGAAATCCCCTCATCGATGCCATAATTTTATCATTCAAAAGGTTTTATGATAAATTCACAGACATGGGCAAAAAGAGAAAAAGAACAATGTGGAGCATTGAAATAGTTTACAATTAGAGGAGTCAAAAAACATGAAGGAAATAAGATATCTTGTAATGCGTATGCAAAAAGGATATCAATCAGATATTGATCGTCCTCATTAACATTTTATAATAACTACAAGTAAATTAAATAAAACAATAAAAAACAGTGGCATCTAACCATGCATGATATAACCATGATGCACAGGAGCAGTGATCAAAAGAAGGAGTCTTTTACATCGAATAGCTACAATTGAAAAAAAAAAACAAAAAAAAAAACCTTCCGGACTGTTTAATCACTTCACAGTCAATAGAAACTGGGCATTTAGGCCCTGTCATAATAACGGACAGATCGATAGGTTATTACCTGTTGCAATTACGGGGAAGCCATGTGTTGAATGCAGCAGTGGACCAAACAATGACTACCATATGGCTTACCATTTAAATTTAATTGTCACTGTTACATCAATGCTGAGCCTCTATATACAACGAGGTTGTGGCTGTGAGAAGTGGGTGGGAAAAAAAAGTGTATGGATCCTCAACATTCCTTTGTCTATGCAAACATCTAGGTCATGTAGGCATTTGCTGATGGTTTTATTCATCTCAATGGGTCTTCTGAAGAGTAGCCATGGACTGGCAATCTAAGGGATAAAATGAACGATTGGAACCTGTTTCTTTCTCTCAGATACTGCTTACTAGGGTTCCTGCAATGATAGGGAATTGCCGGGCGGAGAGCTTTGTTAAACCAAGTTCTTTACAGTATTCCCTTGGGGGGAAAAAAAAACAGGGAATCGGATGAATGTAGAGGTTAATTTCCTCTTAAACAGAGATCTCCTATATAGAGTCTTCCATTATATTATGGAAGTCTAGTGTTCACAACCTATTACGGTTTGGTGAATATTGAGGGCTTTATTATTTACGAGCTTTTATCTAGCTTATTTAGAATTGACTTCCACATAAACATTCATAAAAAAACAGCATCCTTCTCATGTTCTATAAAGGAAAAAACATAAAAGGAGTTCTTTCTCCCAATATCGCCAAACCCATAATTTATGCGTTTAATTTTGAAGAAACTGCACCTATGGATGTAATCAGTATTCAAACTTTTAGAGGATGGATTATCAGAACAGTGTTTGACACTCAGGATCCCCACTGAGAATATAACGACGTCCAGCTCTATTTTCTGTATAGTGGTTGGCATTGGAAACTGTAGTTCAACTCTATTTGCTATAAGGGGACATACACTCTTGTATATGCCTGGACCATTGCAGAAGATTTGGTTTTACAGCACCTATTAGATGTCCAGCCGTGACAACCACACAGCATCACATTGTTTGGTCTAGTGAACAAAACACCTGTACTGCTATCAACGGAACCATAGGTGTAAGTAGCATATGACTATTCTGTTAGGGATCAGAACATGGTTGAGTTTGAGTATGGAGGGTTTGTAGTGAGTGATGCAATTCTGAGTATGAGGTATAATGCCCCAGCTTTGGGTGTTTATTGGGGAAGCCACTGCTTTGACAGTGGGTCACCATATATATAAATACGGGTTATATAATAATTGTACACTTTTTTTTACATAATTTACCAGATCCAAGAAAAACAAAAATACAAAACTGCATGTGATAAATGCCACAGTTATACATTTTATTTTTTTTTAAGTCAAGTAATTCATATTAAACCTATAAATTTCATGATTGACAGTTTAAAAAGACATAATGAAAACACTGAAGTACATGATATGCAAAGTGCAATCAGTGCTTTAATCCATTGAGAAGGCAGTACTTCAATGTTTTCTTTTTAAAGAAATGGTACATATAATTCAAGCAATATTTATTTGTAAACGTGTTTAATAAAAAAAAAATCTAACTACAAAAGGGTAACTGTAAACATAAAAGATCACTATTCAAAACACCAGGAAGTAAGTGTGGTTCAATTGTTCTTCATTGTCGGATATTCCAATTCTTCTCTAAGAAATGAATGCTTAAAAACTGAAAACAGATCCCTAAACGGTAAGAGGTAGTTACTGTACTATTTACGAAATGCCGTCATAAGGTTTTAAACCTCTGAAAATGCTGCTGAAAAAATTAGCAACCTTTAAGAGCTGAAGTCAAATGAGAGAAAACAACCTTATGGGAACATTTCCTATACCAAACTCTTGGTATATTAAGCACAACCGTTTGTGTAATGAAAGAATTAATTACAACATTGGAATAGCAGTGTATGAATATATCTACATAGATAAACCGTGCTAAGCAACCACCCCTATTCTATTTTGACATATTAACTTTGTATGATAGTTTTTACAGTAGATAATTAACTTAAATTACGTTGAAGACTAGTGAGATACCTCAGTTCATTTTTCGTCTAAAGAATGTTATCTTCGCATAAACATGGTAATAATAACACTCACATCAGGGTTTGGCTGTATAATCGACTTATACAAACATCTCAAAATAACAAAAATGCAATGCTATAGAGGAAGCAATAAATGGTCAAATATTGATATCTTATACTTTGACATTTCACAGACAGTTCAGGACACATCAGGCATAGACTGAACCCAAGAAGCATTTAGAAATTTCCATTGACAAAAACTGGTAGATAATTAAGAAAAATGACTACCTATGTTTTTAGATAACTTAATTTGTTGCAGAGAAAGGCTCAGAATTCCCCAGCTGATATCAACATATTATGATCTGTTGCAAAGCCGCAATTAGCTAACGCTGCATTGCTAAGGTTGATTTCAAAACCACGATCCATATAAATAAAGACATGTCACTTATTTGATATGGATCAAAAAAATGTTTACTCATGTGTTTATGGGATTGTCACGAATCCTTTCCACTACTTATGAATTGCAATGAGGATTACCACATGGAATGCTGCACTGCAAATCCCACATAGTATGCAACATGTGAAGGTACCCATAAAAAATATTTAGGTACAAGAGGTCCAAGTCACCAATGCTTGAAAAAAAACAAAAAAAATGCAACATTTTTCAAAGAAGAGGTTTGAAATATGAGAAAATTCGGTCATGGGCATTTTGTGCTCCTATTCTATCCTTGATGAAAATGGCCATATCAAATAAGGCACTGCTAAAAAATGAATACATTCAAAACAAAGAATAAGAGGTAGATTCATAACTGATTCAGATGAATACATATATGCAAAGTGAAAGGATTCTTTTCTAAAACAAACTCAATAACATCAATGAATACTAAACATAAAATATCCATATGGCAGTCTGTGATAGGAGATACTATTCAATTTATGGATAACCCAAATAGCAGGTTTGAAAAAAATGTACACTGCATTTGACATTAACATATAAGTCTGAAGCAGCATATAATATGCAATTATGATTAAGAGTAGCCTTTTGCTTGTATGTAAACAAAAAAAAAAAAATCAAACCTCAAAATTCACATAACGTAAATAATAGAATATATAAAACCAGTTTTATAGTTACACTGGAATGACAAAAATACAAAAAAAATGTTTAGGAGCATATACCCGAATTTGGGTAGATATGAAATATGAAGGTGTTACCAATACCAATATAACACTTAATATATTAGAGTACATCTACATATTGGTTCGTTTCAATACACTGCTGCTAGACGATCGGAAATGGAAGTAAAATATCACATGGTATATTCCCTGAGCAAAGTTCTTAGTCCTGAGTGAGTTTTTATCATGTACAAAATAAACCTACTATTACATTGGCTAGGTGTGTGCTCATATAGTTCAGTCAGAGGTGGTGAACAGGTGAAGGGTGAAAAGATGAGCAATGACAGCCTGACGCGTGCACTGAATTACGTCCTGAACTTTATGTAAACAGGGAATGCCCACTTTTCAAATTCCACCAAGCGTCTATTGACAGAGTGAGAAACTTTGGTTTCATGACCGTGACATATTTGCAACACTGTGTTTAGGAGCCACAGTACAGAAACAGGACAATTGCCAGTGCTCTTAAAAGAACATGGTCTTAGGTTATGCAACTGCCACTTCGATTCGTTACAAACTTAAATAAGACTACTATTCCTTACAAAAGGGCAAGGAGCATTTCATAATTCACACAATTCAATATCGTCCAAAAATAAACTCTGCATTAGACCACAATGAAAAATATAATACAATTACCATTGACAACTATAGAAAAAGCACACTCAAGGGATTCAAGTATAGTGACTTGATATGTGCCAGTGTTAATAATCGTGATGAGTAGCAGCAAGTTATTCTAATACCGCAATAAAAAAAAAAAACTACCAGTCTCACACATCACTGTATGTTTCATAACTGAAATAGCTGTTTTTCATAGGTGTGAATTTTTGCCCAATGCAAATAAAGCCCAGAATGCAGAGTACACGAGTTAGGTCAAGCAAAGCATGCTATAATGATTAGGTTAACGACAAACCCCCAGGGATTTTAATCAGCAGTCCTACACAAACAAATGAACTGTCCTTTATAAACTTTAGGTAATGAAAAATGGTGTAAAAAAACCAAAAAGAAAAGTTCATACAGGAGGGAAATTTAAAAAAACAAAAACCCTCCAGTATGACACTTTTTCAGAACTTGATTTCTTGCACAAAAACTATACATATACTATGAATGTTGTGGTGCCTATGTTTAAGACTACAACCTGGAACTCATCCTTGGCTTGATCCATAGGGATGAACATTCAAATCCATGCATTGGGGCAAATCCATCAGTTTTACTTGTGGGAAGGTTTGTCATAATTGCACCAAAAATGCCTAGTGCCATTTTACCAGAGGTTTTTTTTTTTAACACTTTTTAAGCATTTTGGTAAAGGATTTGGCACATTTTACTGCCATAACCAGGTTATTAAATAGGAGGTGCTAAATTGGACTTGCACTACAGTATATAATCATTATCAGTAGAATACCAACTTTTCTCTGTAAGCTTAAGAATGATAGTTAATCTCAAATTGTTTCAATGAACAGCTACTGATGAGCACCTGTTTAATTTTATTTTTTAAAAAAATTATAGCCAAATTTAGTTAATCTCATGAGAAGATGACAACCTGAAAAAATTGTAATGGGAAATTTGGACTCTTACTAGAGATAAAACACTGTCACATAGTGTGCACATTCCCTCACCATCGCTGATGATCAGAGTAGTGTGGACGTACACGTAGTAACTTGTATAAACAAGTAAAACAAAATGATACACGTTGAGTACCAAAATCATAGGCGATGCAGAGGTGGTTGCTAAAAGTTGACCAAACAGATTAATACCAATGTCAGCTGAATCCACTCATTCTGCGAGACTTCCAATATATGTGGTGCCTGCTGCCATTCCAGGAGATGCAAATCTCAAAATGAGGGAAGGCGGCTTCATGTGTATGCAGGGGTCAGGGAAAAGCTGGTGACCAAACAGTTTTCTAAGTAAACAGCCTAACCACGCAGAAATCACATTCTGCAAAATTAAGCCACCTTACAGATCTACCCCAGCTTGGAATATGGTAACCAATACCGTATAGACTCAGTATAAGCCGACCCCCAAGTAGAAGCCGGAGGCCCCAATTTTACACAAAAACCTTGTAAACCTTATATTTTTACCGAGATAACGATTGGGGTTTTCAGCACATTTTTGTGCTGAAAACCTAGGCTTATACCGAGTATATAGGTCTAATTATGACTGCAACTTCACCAAAAAACTGTGTGGTCTGTGAGAGGTAACCCTATAGAATCATCACACAGTACACAACATTTCTAAATATTGACGTTAAGTAAGTAATTTTAAAAACTTGCATTATATACTACACTTTGACTAGAAAAGAATAGTAAACCGTAAGCCTGAAGTGGAAGCCATACCCTAAAGCTCAGTTAAGATATACGTTGGTACACTTCATGGACATGCCGGGTTAAAAAAAATTTAGGCAAAAACCTAAAATGAAAACCCCTATATATGTATGGTCTAACCGTAAAAATGTAGAGGTCATTTGGAAAAACTAGAGGACTTGTTCATTATAGGGATTTTCCTAGAAAATTGATCTACACAATGGCTCAAAACAAACATTCAGATCCTCACTCGAGCTGATCTGATGCTGCCCTGTTCTCTTCCTGGTATCCGCTCACACGAAAAGAAATAGCCAATTACAGGCAATGCGGTGGACGGTACCAACTTGAGGGAGAGGGGGTGAGGGATGGATGTATGAATGTAATAACGTGGTTCTAAATTTCTAAACCGTTTCCGATATACTTGTAAAATGTTTACAGTTGCGTTGGCAACTTGGTCACTTGTTTCCTAACTAATGAGCATGACGTAACTCGTAAGGTGGCACATAGTTGAAACATGGGATGATGAGATTATTTTGAGCATGAAGAAGTATGTATATGGGAAAATCCACAATCATTGCTTCCACAATCGGGCAGTATCCAGTGTATAGTTTCTGGCACTCAAACAAGCAACTCCGGGAAACTCTCCATTCGATACTGCATGGATTTTTCATTTAGACTAATTCATTCTATTGACTGCAGTGCTTTGGCATTTCACAAGGCTTACTTATCATACATAACTGTAATCTTGCTTTCTGACACTCTCGGACAGAGAATCAAAGCAAAAACACTTTACTGGTTGTATTATACTACAGGTGTCAGTTCACAATCTCCATTTCCCACCTGGAAAACACTAAATACTCATCACAACACGATAAAAATAAATAGCGGAGTGTCCCAAACAAAATGTTAGATGGACCAATGAGAGTATTGCTTTATACTTTGATGCTGGGAATGTTGGTGAATATATTTATATACGTGTTGTGATAGTTTGTGTTAACACACATCATTACACACACACACACAAAAGTGGTAATAACGTGTAACACCCCTGCATGTTAAGCTGCTTGGAGTGATTGTCCATTAGCAGATTATTCAGCATTTAACATCACAGTATTCCCCCAACAGTAGTGTTACAATTCCAGTCGTTGCGGAAATGAAATGACTTCCCCTGTACTATATGAGGTAGAACTTCCAGAAAAGGCAAGTTTAAGGAGACACAGAGACAAAGCTAAGTTTTTTTTTTCTTTCTGAACAGAGGCCCTTTCTGTTGTTCTTCAGGAGACGTAGAGATTTACTTAAGGAAGCTTCTTGTGGTGACCTGCTTGAATGTTCCAAGTGCTCGATCTTCCCTCCTGGAATATGGGGAGATGAATAGCCAAATGGCCTCCTGCTTCCCGCTGAAAAGTGAAGACTGAATTTGCTTCATATCTTCCCTGAGAGGCTGCTGAGTTGGGAACCATTTTTTGGGGGAGCTAGCTACCTTGATTATGTTTAGTAATGGCACTTTTTCTGGCGGGGTGGTGATTACTTTTTAGCATTGATGTCAAGGCACCCAGTTGGAACATCTGTAAAACAGAAATGATAAATCCTTTATTCTCACCTCTTTTTAACTATTACCATTATTCGTACTTTAGTTCACACCGATCTCTTGCCCTTATATTCTGCCATCAAGTCCATCTAATACATATGCTCCCCCGTTCGTACCACCATCCAGGTAAGCCATTGTAGCCACTCACTACAAATTAATGTGCAGAAATTAAGTACATTTATTTTTTGGAAGCATCAATAAAAATTACATTCAGAAAAATTCCAATTAAAATGAACTTTTACCAATCCATCACTTAAGTAAAACTATGTCTACTGCACAGAAATGTTTTGCTCTTTTTTAATAATCATTAATTTTAAACCCCTTTATGTACAAAAAACTGAGTTCATAGAGTACAATTTATTTTGCGAATTTTTCTGAGTTTACCCTGACAAGATTTGTTCACATCTTTTTCAAACGATGTACTGCTACTGGATTTAATTTCAAAATTAATCACTTCCAAAGCCAAATAACAAAAGTGAAGATACTTACTAGGAAATTTTTGGCATGTATTTGCCACTGTAAGAGGCAAAAAAACATAAGAACCTGACCTCACAGGTGGCGACATACTCACATTCATGGAGTGTTGGTAAATTAACAGTATGCACCATTGTTAATTCTATGTCAATACCAAATAGGGGCTCAGAACCAAACAGGTTCCTGCTTATGTGGTATTGGCAGTATTACAGCATGCTTTGTATCAAAGTAAAAACAATCATGCATCTTACTCAAATCAGAATTCTAAAATAAGGGCTCATAGAATAAACCTTTAAATTCTGCTTAGAAGCAGCTAAGCCATTCCAAAAACCCCAAAACACAGCATGAAATAAAAACATAATTCAGACTTGAAACAAACAATGGGTTCGGCGCCAAAGTGGGGACAGGGTATGCTAACAATAGTGGTGGTTCGCTGGTATAAATAGTCAGTGACCTGCACCCCCAACTATAAAATAGGCTTGATTTAAAAGAACAGGGTTATTAAATAAATCACATTTTACAGTGAGATGTCTTTACCCTCCCAATCTCATTTAGAAGATATATATATATCTATCTCTCTATACCATATATATCTAGCCAATTTATGTTAAAAAATATTCATATATGGTTTAACCCATGGCGCAATAAGACGTAACCTTATCGTCTTGCTGCGCATGGGGGGATGAAGACCTGGGGGCTCACGGGCTGAGCCCTCTTCATATCACCGGGCATTTGCTTCATAAGAAGCAAAACGCCCGTCGCTAACACCGCGATCGGTTGTGCCATCTTGGCTCCGACCGTCACTCCGTGACGTCACCGGGGAGCGGCGATCGTGTCTGACAGCCTCGGATCACACAAAGGATCTGAGGCTGTCATGATCGAGGCTATCTATTACAATGGCGCAATACTGCAAATGTAATAGATGGTATGCAAATCCCATATACTGCCATACTGTAGTTGCAGTGTATGGTAGGATCAATCAGACAACCTAGGGTTAAAGTATACCTAGGGAGTTGAAAATAGATAAAAAAAATAAAAAAAACAAGTAAAAAAAAATATATAAAAAAACATTAAAATTCAAATCACCCCTTCCTAGAACGAATATAATATAAATAAACAGGTAAAAATCATAAACACATTAGGTATCGACGCGTCCGAAATAGCCCGATCTATCAAAATATAAAACCTTTTTCACTGCGTTTTACCCCGTAGCGGAAAATAGCGCCTGAGTCGCAAATTGCTATTTTTTCAGCCTTTTTAAAATAGAAAAAAATCTATAAAAAGTGATCAAAGGTTGCATTGTCCTAAAATAAAAGCGTTGAAACGTCGCCAAAAATACACACCCCACAGCTCTGTACACTAAAGTATGAAAAAGTATTAGCGCAAGAACACTGTAAAATGAAGAATTTTTTTTCGTACAGGAGGTTTTAATTTTGTAAAGGTATGAAAACATATAAAACCTATACAAATTTGGTTACCTGTGATCGTATGACCCAATGAATGAAGTAGACCTGTCATGGGGTGCACAGTGAAAGCTTGTAAAAACCAAGCCCACAAGAAATGGCGCAAATGTGTTTTTATTCATCATTTTCATGCATTTAGAATTTTTTCCCGCTTCCCAGTACACGGCATGGAATATTTAATACCATCACTACGAAGTGTGCAATTTGTTACGCAGAAAATAAGACATCCACACAGCTCTGTACATTGAAAAATAAAAAAGTTATAGATTTTGAAGGTGGGGAGTGAAAAATAAAAACACAAACGAAAAAGGGCCTGGTCCTTAAAGGGTTTTTAAAGGGCTTCAGAACAAATCATTTAATGTCACTATGGTATGCACAGCTTTATCCTATTCAGTGAACCATTTCATGTCACCAATTGACCAAAATCTGCCATCCAGATTCCCTGTTCAATCAACGGACAGAGTTTTATTTGCACGCAAAACAAATCATACTATTCCAAGTTGGTATTACAGGTATGGCACACAAGATTTTAAAGAATTTATTGATTATTGTTAACAGAAATTCTACTTAATACACATCTTAGTCTTCCGGATTCCTACCCCCATCACATTTGCTTCCCTGCTGAGACAATGCCTTAGATGCTATCGTCCTGTTATGAGGCTGGCCAAAGGGGGTGGGAGGCATTTTCCATCCTTTTTATTGTATTCACTTTGTGTCAATCATTCTTACCAGCAGCACAAATCATGCCTTAATTTTGTTTTTTTCAGTGAGGATTTTGCTGTAAAATGTAGAAACCACCTAAAAATGATAAATAAATTCGCTTCATCATCCACAACATTAATCAGTTGTGCCTGTTGCTAACTGTTGTCAGAGTACAGTACACAAAGGGAAAAACAAACAAAACACAAAATGGTCATTGACTGCACAAATCTATATAATAATGGCTCATGTACATAGAAACTTCTCTTCAGCTGCTTCTAAGGCCATCAGTAGCACAGCTGCCAGTTGGAAAATATAATTGGTCATGGTAATCAATCTTTTTTTTCCAAGGCCTAGCAGATCTGATAAATAGAAAAGAAATTTTAGATGAAACCCAGGCTAGGACGCCAAAGTACTGGAGCTAAATGATGGACAGTTATACAACAACTGTAATATAAGCAAGGAAAGCTGTTCATACAACCTGATAATCCAAAACATTCAAAGAGCTTTATGGTACAGACAAATCAGCAATGACAAGGACCAGACAATACAATCAACACTTAACAAAAAGTGTGTAACAAAGTACACTTGAAGACCAGTGAGGTGAATGTGATTTATCCACTCGCAAACCACATGTCTGCCAAAAGTCAAGAAAGGTGTTTGTTTGCTGTAGATAACACATATATAGTGAAATAATAACCAAGACTTGTTCCTGAGGTTCTTCAAGAAGGTTCCACCCCTGATGAAGTCATCGTGGAGTGTGGCACACCCTGACGCTTTAGGGGTTTGTTTTCAGCTGACGGGCCGAATGATCCACACATTAGGTTCAGTATAATCTTTGTTGGTTTCACTAAACGTCTTGCTCATGGGGCATTAGTCCTTTTATGAAGAAACGACATCTTTGTTTTTAGTCACTAATATTTATCTAGTAACAAACAAACAACTTTTTTTGACTTGTGGCAGTCAGGGGTGGTTGTGAGGTGAATATATCATATTCACCCCACTGAGTCTTCAAGTGTACACGTTTTTAAGTTTTAATTGTATTGTCTAGTCCTTGTCATTGTTGTATTTGTATGTAACAATAAGCTCTTTGAATATTTTGGATCATTAGGGTTTTTATGGACAGAGGTTTTTATGCGGAACGCTTCAAACCCTCATTGCGCATGACAGCCGCATGCGCGACGAATTCGTCAAGACGGCCCAAGAGAGATATGGAAGAGAGAATGGAAAGAGGAGGAACCGATGACGTGCTGCTGGACTCAAAGTCGAGTATACGCCAGTCGACTCGCTGGATTCTGCTTCGTTACCAGACAGAGAATCAAACTTCTTTTCTCAACCTGTGATCATCGAATCAACTTAGTGCCCTTAGGCATATAAGCTCTATGGGAACTGTCTATGCTCATTTTTTTTTCAAACAGTGGTAACAGGTCCCCTTAAACCAGTAGAAATACTTCATCTGTTAAGGTTATACAAAAATAAAAAAAAAAATGTATTTTAAATAGCTAAAGCCATCAACATAATGCATCAAAAATCATTAAGGGCCAACAGATGTTACAAAGCACATTTTACAGTGAGATATGTTCTTTACTCCTTACCAATCTCATTTAGGACAAAAAGCATTATTCACACTAAACTTTGAAAAGCCATAAATTTTTATTTCAGTCAGTCATTTGTGTACGAAAAAGTCCTGTTCTTACTACACTCGAATGTGCTGAAAAAACCCTAACTCGGTTATACCCGAGTCAAGGACAAAAAAAAAAAAATGTGGGTAACTCACCTTCCGAGTCCCCCCGGGCATCCATCGCGTTTCCATATGGGCGTCCCCGTCCGTCGCAGTCTCGTGACGTCAGCCGTACGCCGATTGCTCTAGTGTGTGCCTAGTGATGTCAGGGAGCAGCTGACGTCACTGGAGTGCCTGGAACGAAGGACGGGAGGGGAGACTGTCGGAGCATGATGGATGCGGGGCGAGGGGGGCAGTACAGAGTAGGATCGGGAAGTGAGTATTTTATAAACTCGTGGGGCTGGAAAATTTAGAAACTCCTATAAACTCCTGGGGGCTGGAAGGCTATATACTCCAGGGGACTTCCTTGGTATATACTCGAGGGGGCTGGCAATCTAAATAAAATCGTGGGGCTGGCAGGCATATACTACAGGGAGCTGGGCAGGCTATATACTACAGGTAGTGGCAGGCTATATACTACAGGTAGCTGGCAGGCTATATATTACAGGGAGGCTGGCAGGCTAATATTACAGGGATCTGGCAGGCAATATATACAGGGGAGCTGGTCAGGGCTATATTTACAGGGAGCGGCAGGATATAATTACAGGGAGCTGGCAGGCCTATATACTGCATGGGACTTCCTTGTTAATACTCAGGGGCCTGGCAGGCATATTAACTCATGGGGGGCCTGACAGGCTAAAATCGTGGGGGGTGGCAGGCTAAATACTCCAGTGGGCTGGCAGGCAATATACTACAGGGAGCTGGAAGGTTATATAGATACAGGGAGCTGGAAGGTTATATTAGCAGGGAGCTGGAAAGGTTATATATTACAGGGAGAGGCGTTAATTACAGGGAGCTGGCAGGCTATATATTACAGGGGAGCTGGACAGGCTTGTATCTACAGGATCCTTGCTTATACGGGGATAACCAATGCATTTCCCACCCTAGGCTTATACTGGTCAATAGGTTTTCCAGTTTTGTGTCAAGTTAGGGGTCCTGGCTTATACTCCAACATTATGGTACATAGAAAAGAGAAGGAGAAACGCTGCACCGCTATCAAAGCGGTCACGCGTATTCATGAGGGCGGGGGGGGGGGGGGGAGAGTGGTAAGTCCGGGCTTGTATAATACACTGCATTACTGTGTGAAGTGTGTAATAACTGTACACTGATATGCATCCTACTTATGTGGTTTTATCTCCAGGTAACAAAAATATCTCAAAATGCCCAGCATTTTGACTAGTAAATAACCTGCAATTGAAACAGAGTATGGGAAAAAACCTATGGAGACTCCATGTTTCATACATATCACAAGTACAATAATTTAATTGACTAGAAAGTCTTTTTTAACATCTTACGTAGGAATACACAGGCACAGTGGCAAGAGTGGGTAACCAATTTGCCTTGCGTGCTGGTGTCCTGGGTTCAATCCCACCAGGTCAAAATCTGCAAAGAATTTGTATGTTCTCTCTGGTTGTTGCGGGGTTCCTCTGGTCCTCCAGTTACTCCCAACCTCCAAAACATACTGTTTAGGTTGGTTCAGTTTGTGTGCCCCATTGGGGACAGGGACCAATTGCCATGCTTTGTGCAGCGCTGCGCTAATCTGTAGGCGGCTATATAAAAAAGGCAATTATATTATAATTCACCAAGTCTAACACAATCTGAAATATAAATTTCAGTCTTGAGCTAATAAAAGGCAACACAGAGGTATGGTACACAGAATATCAGGACCTAGCACCAACCTAGCTTTTATATGGTCTAGAATTCACGTTATTAGTCTAATGAAAAAAGGAAGGGAGACTACCAACTGTGGATTTTTAAAGGGGAACAGTTATAGTACACAATCACTTCTTGTGGTTTGTTTAGTGTTCTTTGTGGCAGGAGACCCTCCATAACATATAGGCAACTCCCCATTCCCCTAACTGTGCCAGGTATGGAAACCATGGCAGGAATTTAGGATAAAATAATTTGTTAATGAATTTTTAAAACGAGGGGGTGACAGTTCTCACAAAACACATATATATAGAAAAGAGCGGTACAACTTCTTTATAAAGCATAAGGTCACCAGTCACGACTCCTAAAACGGGAAAAAAACGGACAGTAAAGACTTCCTTGCAAGTCTAACAGCACACTGCTCGCGGTAGGCCGGCGTTCGTCCATCATTGCCCACAAATTTTTCAACTTCTTGGGACACTTCGTTTTAGGTACTCAAACTCAAGGTCTAATTATGTTATGCATCTTAGTATAACTCCTGTTTGTAGGAGGCAAAACAAACTCCGATCCACCTGTGGTGATAGCCTTGCAGGCAGATATAACAATTTAATATGCATTGCTTAGTCACCTTGTAACTCCCCATTCAAATAATGTCTAGTAGACATACCTAGCATCCGGCCTCAAGGTCTGTTCTAAATACCGGGAGCACCTCCTCAGAAATTAGGAATAAAAACAGGCTCTAATTCGGGAGCTGGCAGGCTTATAGTACAGGGGACTTCCTTGCTATATACTGGGATACCCATGCATTTCCCACCCTCGGCTTATACTTGAGTCAATAGGTTTTTCCAGTTTTGTGTCAAGATTAGGGGTCTCGGCTTATACTCCAACATATAGGTACATAGAAAGGAAGAAACGCTGCACCGCTCCACGCGGTCGGCGTATTTGGGGGCTGGAAGGCTATATACTCCAGGGGACTTCCTTGTTATATACTCGAGGGGGCTGGCAATCTAATAAACTCGTGGGGGCTGGCAGGCTATATACTACAGGGAGCTGGCAGGCTATATACTACAGGTAGCTGGCAGGCTATATACTACAGGTAGCTGGCAGGCTATATATTACAGGGAGCTGGCAGGCTATATATTACAGGGATCTGGCAGGCAATATATTACAGGGAGCTGGCAGGCTATATATTACAGGGAGCTGGCAGGCTATATATTACAGGGAGCTGGCAGGCTATATACTGCATGGGACTTCCTTGTTATATACTCGAGGGGCCTGGCAGGCTATATACTCATGGGGGCTGACAGGCTATAAACTCGTGGGGGCTGGCAGGCTAAATACTCCAGTGGGCTGGCAGGCAATATACTACAGGGAGCTGGAAGGTTATATATTACAGGGAGCTGGAAGGTTATATATTACAGGGAGCTGGAAGGTTATATATTACAGGGAGCTGGAAGGTTATATATTACAGGGAGCTGGCAGGCTATATATTACAGGGAGCTGGCAGGCTTTATACTACAGGGGACTTCCTTGCTATATACTGGGATAACCAATGCATTTCCCACCCTCGGCTTATACTTGAGTCAATAGGTTTTTCCAGTTTTTGTGTCAAGATTAGGGGTCTCGGCTTATACTCCAACATATATGGTACATAGAAAAGGAGAAACGCTGCACCGCTCTCAAAGCGGTCCGGCGTATTCATGAGGGGGGGGGGGAGAGTCCGAGGCTTGTATAAT
Organism: Engystomops pustulosus; assembly: GCA_019512145.1. Taxonomy (NCBI): domain Eukaryota; kingdom Metazoa; phylum Chordata; class Amphibia; order Anura; family Leptodactylidae; genus Engystomops; species Engystomops pustulosus. The sequence continues at coordinate 115,540,517 of CM033643.1, read as the reverse complement.
ACACTGCATTACTGTAGTGAAGTGTAGTATATACTGTCATGACACTGATATGCATCCTATTATGTGGTTTATCTCCAGGTAACAAAAATATCTCCAAAATGCCCCAGCATTAGACTAGTAAAATAACCTGCAATTGCAACAGAGTATGGAAACCTATGGATCTCCATTTTCATACATATCACAAGTACAATAATTTAATTGACTAGAAAGTCTTTTTTAACATCTTACGTAGGAATACACCAGGCACAGTGGCAAGAGTGGGTAACAATTCTGCCTTGCAGTGCTGGTGTCCTGGGTTCTAATCCCACCCAGGTCAACATCTGCAAAGAATTTGTATGTTCTCTCTGTGTTTGCGTGGGTTTCCTCTGGGTCCTCCAGTTTCCTCCCACACTCCAAAACATACTGTTAGGTTGTTCAGTTTGTGTGCCCCATTGGGGACAGGGACCAATTTGCCATGCTTTGTGCAGCGCTGCGTAATCTGTAGGCGCTATATAAATAAAGAATTATTATTATAATTCACCAAGTCTAACTACAATCCTGAAATATAAACTTCAGTCTTGCTGCTACTAAAAGCACACACAGAGGTATGGTTACACAGATATTCAGGACCTAGCACCAACTGCAGCTTTATATGGTCTAGAATTCCACTTATTAGTCTATGAAAAAAGGAAGGGAGACTTACCAATGTGGATTTAAAGGGGAACAGTATATAGTACACAATCACTCCTTGTGGTTTTGTTTATGTTCCTTTGTGCAGAGACCCTCCATTAACATATATGCAACTCCCCATTCCCCATAACTGTGCAGGTAGGACAACATGGCAGGATATTTAGGAATAAATACTTTTGTTCATGAATTTTTAAACGAGGGTGACAGTTCTCACAAACAGACATATATATAGAAAAGAGCGGTACAACTTCTTTATAAAGCATAAGGGTCACCAGTCACTGACCTAAAACGGATAAACGACAGTAAAGACTTCCTTGCAAGTCTAACAGCACCCTGCTCGGTAGGCCCGGCGTGTCCATCCATCTGCCCCACAATTTTTCAAACTTCTTTGGACACTTCCGTTTTAGGTACTCACCCCACTCAAGTCTAATTATGTTATTGATCTTTAGTATAAATTCCTGTTTGGTAGGAGGCAAACTCTCGATCCACCTGCTGGTGATAGCCTTGCAGGCCAGATATAACAATTTTAATATGCATTGCTTAGTCACCTTGTCAACCTCCTCCATTCAAATAATGTCTAGTAGACATACCCTAGCATCCGGCTCAAGGTCCTGTTCTAAATACCGGGAGCACCTCCCTCTAGAATCTGCCCACCCCTCCACATTCCCACGTCATGTGTAAACAGTTTGGCCTCTGGGATGGAGCACAGAGGACAGTTCGAATCTGGACAAACTCCTATCCTATGAAGTAAGTTCGAGGTTCTATGTAAGAAACTGTTTTGGGATACGCATTGGGCAGCTTCCCTATTTAAAGTCCTGTAAGATTCTAATTCTCAGCATGGGAGATTTTAAAATCTCCATAAACACCCCTATCTCCCCTTTTGTCTTGGTTTCTGTCACAAACCATCTCTTTAGGACACACAACATTCTGATTCTCTGACCCTGGTATCGAGAGTACTATCTGCGGTTACGACATAGCAGGTTCTGCTGACAGGTTCCATTTAAGGAACACCCTGCATGTGAACATAAACGTACATCTAAAAACAAAACAGGCCTAAGGAGTGAAAGACAACCATCAGGGGCGCAAGTAGGAGAAACTGGGCCCCAATGTAGGCTTTTGAATGGCCCTCCTTTCCACTTAAAAAATATACATATTTGTATACATAATCGTATAATATGATGTTTTTTCCAGAAATATTCAATTTGATTGTCTAATATGTGGAAACAAAATTTGTGTTATCAGGGACACACACCCACCAAAAACAGTAACACTGGTTATCTCTTGTTAACAATTTGGAGTGTTGGAGTGTCTTTTTGTATCAATACATTTTTGCAGGGAAATTTACTTCCGACTGTAGTGTACTGCGATAGTGCCTATTGAGAACATTGTGAGTTTTTACATTGTATGCCATTAATCCTGTATGTTTATTTTTCAATCTGCTTTAGTGTAGACAAAGAAATAAACACATATTACAGAGCAAAAATAATATAAGAAAGTCAAAACTTCTGCATTGCTGCATTTTTGCCATTTCGACGCATAAGAGGAAGTGCATTTGACAGTACTGTTAACAGTAGAATCCTGAAATGGCAGTTGAATGAAAAAAAAAATTATACCAATTGTGTAGCCTACAATGCAACACAAAACAAGGGGATTCCACATAAATATATATAAAAAAAACATGCTTTGAGCCTTTTCAGAAGATGGAATCCAACACATAATTATTTGCAGTATTAGATCATGTAAGGTGGGACAATTAACCTATAGCATTCAAATCCTAAACATTTGTGTAGAGAAGACATGCAATAACATGATTGCACCAAAACGGCACACTAAGTGAAAGTATCAGGAAGCAATGAGGAGCTCCAAGAACCAACATTCCTGAGGGGGGGGAGGGGAATGCCTTTCCAGCGTCACTGCTAATTCACTTCTGAGGAATATGAGTAATTTGCTTTGTAGATTATTTTGTTTATTTTTGATCCATTTCTCCAAACTACAGTTGTAAAAGAACTCTATTTAAGTCTTCAAGTCCAGGCAATGTCCATGGCAATGTTAAAATATGAAATATGACATCATGCAAATTCCTGTATATAGAAATTGTCACCAAAAACAGCCTAATTATAATTTAATTATAGAATTTTATAAATTGTTTTCTGAGCATATTGGGGACTTCCTACTTATTACCCAGAATTTTTTTTCCTTTGTTTTAAAAAAGAGCAATAAATGGAATTAATCTACACAAGCTTTTTCTGCTTTCTATTACCATGGAAAAACAGATTTATACAAGCACCATGGAAGATGCAACGTTGCACAGTTTTTGTTTTTCATATAATTCTTACCATCGAATCCTTGTGAATTACAGCAGATATCAAAGTCATACTTCTATAAATAACAAAGGCACAAGGTTACAATTATTGAAACAATAGCGGAGTTTGACTTGATGAGAATAGCAGTCATCAGTATATTGTTTTTTTTGTTTTTAAAATCTCTCAACTAGCCAGACTAGAAGAACTTGGTGATTATGACCGTAGGAAACCTAGCGACTACAAGAAAATTCGGGATCCTTGGTTCTCATATTTTTACTTTTGATCTATGTTAAATCACACTTGAGTGAGGAATCAGGAGAACATGATTAGGTACTCCCTGATCTCTAACTCTACTTGTCATCTTAACTCGCCCAGCTGACCTGCGTCTCAGGTTCTAGGTTTAGGGAACCCTCACCCCCCCTCCATTTTGCCTCACTCCACTCCACTTTATTTTTTTCATTTTATAATTCAAATAACATAACAGTATCGCATGCATGACAACATAAGTTACATGCTTAGTATGGTAGTGAATGAAACAGGTTGCAAATTACTGGACATGCATGCTTTGGGGTAAGATCCAAAAGTCTCTTGATGGCGCTATATAAATAAAGATTATTATAACAGTGAAAAAACAATGCAATAATGGTTTGTATAGCATTTTGGAACAAAATTAAATAAGATGATGGAAGAAATGGAGGAAAGGGGGCCAAAGGGGGGCATCCTGGGTGCCCTAAGTTACGTGAGGGTGTGGTGAATAAGTGAGGATTGCTCACTTTGGGGGAGCCTGGGGGACAGGAGAGGGGGGGTATAGGTTGTAATTTCTGTAATGGTGGTGAGGCAAAGCGGAGGGGGGTGAGGGTTCCCTAAACCTAGAACCTGAGATGCAGGTCAGCTGGGCGAGTTAAGATGACATGTAGAGTTAGAGATCAGGGAGTACCTAATCATGTTCTCCTGATTCCTCACTCAGTGTGATTTAACATAGATCCAAATTAAAAATATGAGAACCAAGGATCCCAAATTTTCTTGTAGTCGCTAGGTTTCCTACGGTCATAATCACCAAGTTCTTCTATTCTGGCTAGTTGAGAGATTTTATTAATCCATTGTCTGATAGAGGGGGGTCTAGTTTGTTTCCAGAGAAGAAAGGAAAGGAGTTCCTCATACCATGTTTAGATTCTGTCAAAGGGACCGGTTTTTAGAATACCAAATAAAATTGGCCCTGGGGAATTGCTGCTGAAAATTGGCAAAATTTGGGAAGGAGCCATCAAGTAAGATATCGCAGACTGTTTTGTCATAAAAGATGTCTGGGGTTGGAGCCATTGAGAGGGGGAAGCATCTATTAAGCCTAGAAGATCCCTGATTTTTGTGAGGGGAGGGTACTTTTCCTATACCTGGCATTTTGGAAGGTGACAACCAAGTGCTGATCACCGCTTGTGAGAGCAGATTACCGTAGCTCAAGGGATTAAAGCTTAGGTTAGAGATCTGCCTAGGATTTCTTCTTTGATGTAGATGTTTGTTTTGGAATTATAATTCTATACCAGTCCCATAGCCTCGTCAGTCGGATAGCTTTGTAGAACTGTTTAAGGTCAGTCAGACCTAGTCCTCCTTTCAATCGTGTTCGGGTCATGATTGAGTAGACCAATCTGTGCCCTTTTTTGTCCCAAATATATGAGAGGGCAGCTTTCCTCAAGGAGTCAAAGAAATGGTTGTGTAATCTGATGGGGAGAACTTGCATCAGGTACGTAATTTTTAGGACCAAAATCATTTTGTAGTGATTGACTCTGCCCATCCATGAGATGAAGGAGAATTCTTAAGGGTTCCAAGTATGGTGTTAAGTAAAGGATTATAGTTAAGCATAAACCATTAATTATGGTCCTTGGATATATTTATCCCCAAGTATTTCACATGAGATTTCGCCCATGGGAAGGAGGAATTAGTCATTGTTTCCCTAATCATCATAGATTTTGAGGCGTTTATTTTAAAGTTAGAAAGATAATGAAATTGTTGGAGGAGATTGGAAAGTGATGTGAAAGACTCCTGTGGATTGGTGGTTATGATTAGTAGGTAATCTGCGAAAGCGGCCGTCACGTGTACTTTCTTCCTGATTTATAAACCTATTATTTGTGGGTGTTGCCCGATTCGTTGAATCAGGATTTCCATTATCAGGACATATAGAAGGGGGGAAAGTGGGCAGCCCTGGTGAGTCCCTTTGAAATATTGAAGAAAGGTGAGAGGGTCCCAATGATCCTAAGTTCAGCTGAGGGGGTAGTGTATAAGGTCATAATATTTTTTTTTATAGCTTTGGGTGGGAAGCCAAACTTTTTTAAAGTTAATTGCATGTGTGTCCAGTCCACCCAGTCAAAGGCCTTTTCGGCATCAGTAGATAAAAAAATTTAGGGGGCTCTTCCTTGACCATGCAAACTGAACCAGGTTAAGATTATGAAGGGTATCATCTATCCCCTCCCTGCCAGGCACAAAACCTACTGGTTCAGGATCGATAAGAGAGGGGAGAAGTATTTTGATCCTATTGGCTAGTAGTTTGACAAAAATCTTTAAGTCAACATTGAGTAGGGAAATGGGGTGGTAGTTTCCGAATTGAGTAAGGTCATCGCCTTCTTTGGGGAGGATGGTGATGTGGGATTGCAGGGACTGTTTGGGGAATTGTATTGAGTTTGAAAGATAGTTATAGGTGTCAAACATGTATGTGAGGAGCAGGTCTTTGAAAGTTTTATAGTAGGCCGCCGGGCTTTTCCCTGAAGGGGAGTCCTCAAGTGCTTATTCCAATTCCACAAGTGTAAAAGGTTTGGTCAGGGTTTTAGTTTGCTGTGGAGTTAGATTTGGTAAGTTGAGGTTGTTGAGAAACTTAGAGATGGCTTCAACTCTGAGGGCTTTATCTGAGGGAGTCTGAACTATTAATGTTGTAAGGAGATTCATAGAAAGTTTTGAATTCTTGGGCGATGGCTTTGATGTCTGTGATGGGGGAGTTGGTTGTTAAGATATGGATTGGATGAACATTTGAGATCGCCTTTTCTTTGCTAAGGAGGCCATTATTTTTGACCCTTTATTCCCATGCCTGAACATTTTTTGCAGCATATTGGTTTTAGTTTTTCTCTAGCTGGAAAATGTTTCAGGGGAATGTGTTGTTCTATGTTCATGTCCCAGATCTAGTATTTGCTGCAATATTTCACTTCTTTGTGTGTTTCCCATTTAGTGGATAGGAGAGTATTTGTTTTGTTGTGGAATTCCCAGAAATTTCTAATTCTTTCTGGGATCCTTTGTTAGTATGATTCTAGTAGGCCTCACCACTCTCCTACCTACTACTGCAGACAGTGCCAGATCATACTTGACAAAGGTCGTGATGACCGAAACGTCGTAAACTATTTCTGATAAGTACAAAAATGTATAATTTGTGTTCATTTACTACAGTGAAGGATCCACTGTGTGAAATATTCACTAAAATAAAAAAGTCATAAAAAAATCCAGTTTGGTGTGTGCCATGTTCTCTATTTGGATTACGGACGGATTGAGAATCCTATATTGAGCACCACCCACATATGGTGTGCGGTTACTACTGTTTCTACGTGCCTGGGGCTAGTAGCGTCTTGTTGAGGTCTGGGGAGGGTGGGGAGGAACATAGTCAAGTGGACTGCTTTGTGGCGAGTGTGCATTGATCCTAAGTGTGTGCAGTGTCCAAAGTGGGATTTATGATTAAGAGAAGGAGTACTTTTATGGATCCAGCAACAAATAGAAGTGCATTTTCTGATATCATTTGTGTGGGTTTTATTGCAACCAAGTAGATCTGAAGGTGTTTTACTTGCATAATCTGTATATTGTGTGGGGATATAGTGTTGGTTAAGTCTGAGGCGTTTACCTTGCTTTTCTAGACAGTATAGGCACAGGTGCTGCCTAATAGTGGGGTGTGGCTATCTAATTAGAAGCCTTTATATACTTCTGTGGTCAGTTTGTTTGGTGGTTTGCAGCCAGATCTAGTTGCAGTGAGGACAGCAGATCTTTGTGGCAAATAACCTTTTAAAGAGCATTCAGAAAAGTGAGTGTGAATTGATCCTAAGTGTGTGCAGCGTCCAAAGTGGGATTTAGGATTAAGACTTAAGTTTGAGGGACTTTAGCAAGTAACTGCTTTATTTTGTGTTACTTTTACTGAGAATTCTTCTTTTCTTCCGTATTTCTCTTGTAATCCCCATAAGAACAATGGACTCCATAATCCATTGCCATGTATACTTTCCTTGAACAGGGGGGAATACTGCTGTGGGGGATGTGTGAAAATTGCTCATCTGGAAGCCCAGATTCTGGATCTAAATGAGTAAGTTTAAAGGCTGCGGGCAATTGACAATATGGAGCCAAATTTGCTGCTCCTGGAGCACAAACTCTCTGGGGAAGATGGGTGTGGGGAAGGAAGTATAGAGGTACAGAGTTACGGGGCAGCTGGTCTGGTAACATGCAGAAGGCAGGGTAGAGGGAAGAGTTGCAGGGAATCTAGTCCTGATCTGGTGCACCGAGGCTGGCGGTTGAGGGGGATATCAGCTCTGGGGTAGCGATGCTGCAGCAAGACGTGGCCTCTGGCAACAATGGGGACTGTCTGCTCCAGTAAGAAGGGGAATGGGAGCTCAGGCAAGGTCAGACAGGTGCTGGTAGTGGGAGATTCGTGCTTAGGTTCGGCATGTTGTGGATCGGGTTGACAGATTAATGGGAGGGGCTCGTGAGGAACCAGCGGTCATGGTCCACATTGGCACTAATGACAAAGTAATAGGTAGGTGGAAGGTCCTTAAAATTATTTCAGGGATTTAGGCCATAAGCACAGGGTAAGGACCTCAAAAGGTAGTTTTCTACGAAATACTACCTGTACCACACCAGAAAGACAGCGGGAGATCAGGGAGGTAAATAAGTGGCTAAAAAGTTGGTGTAGGAAGGAGGGCTTTGAGTTCATGGAGAACTGGGCTGTCTTTTCTGTCAGCTAGAGGCTCTATAGTAGGGATGGGCTGCACCTCAATGCGGAGGGTGCAGCTGTTTTGGGGGGGGGGGAATGGCTAGAAGGTTGGAGGAGTGTATTCCCATTTCAGCAAACTAATGTTATTGTATGCATTATAAAAAGTTATACAATTTTCCAATATACTTTGTGTATCGATTCCTCTTGGTTTTCTAGATCTCTGCTTGCTGTTCTTCTATAGAAAGCTTCTATGTTTACTTCCAGTAGACGCAACTCTGTCCATGGTTACACAGGTGCTCGGCTTGTTATATCACCCAGCTGTGACTACTCTCTATTATACTAACGAGCTACACATCTGTGTGACCATGGTCAGATTTCTATCTACTGGAAATAAACACTGAAGCTTTCAATGGAATGACAGCAAGCAGAGATCTAGAAAACCGTGAGGAATTGATACAGAAAGTATATTGGAAAGTTGTATAACTTTTTATAATACAAACAATAACATTAATTTGTTGAAATGGGAATACCCCTTTATGGAGGTTTCTGTAGTGTAGTGGTTATCACATTCGCCTAACACGAAATGGGAATCAGATGTGAGAATGTGCCATGTGAGATGTGGGTTGACGTTACCAGTGGAGTGCCACAGGGGTCAGTTTTGGGGGCACTTCTTTTTAATATTTTTATTAATGACCTTGTAGTGGGTTTACACAGTCAAGTTTCAATATTTGCAGATGATACTAAGCTGTGTAAAGTAATAAATACTGAGGTCAATAGTTTAGCGTTACAGAAGGATTTGTGGCAGCTTGAGGAGTGGGCAGAAAAATGGTTGATGAGGTTAATGTAGATAAATGTAAAGTTATGCACTTGGGCCATGGAAACAAAGTATAATTATGTTCTAAACAGTCAATTACTTGGTAAAACTGGAGCTGAAAAGGACTTGGGGGTATTGGTGGATCGTAAACTTAATTTTAGTGACCAGAGCCAGACGGCTGCTGCTAAAGCAAATAAAATTATGGGATGTATCAAGAGAGGAATAGATTCTCATGATAAAGACATAGTTTTGCTCTGGTCAGACCACACATGGAATATTGTGTACAGTTTTGGGCACCAGTGTATAAAAAGGGCATAGTAGAGCTGGAACGGGTGCAGAGGAGAGCAAGCAAGATTATTAGGGGAATGGGGGGACTAGAATACAAAGACAGATTACAAAACTTGACAGACACTTTTTATCTATTATAGGACACTTCACTAGGGCTTATTGATTGTGGGATTTGCCCTATCGAAGCATCTGATATAGTTTCCGCATAAAGTAATGGAGAACCTTTGACAACATCGAAGGAATTGACGAGCGATCTATTAATGAACAACCGACCCTGTTCTAAGTGAAGTATGTGCCAGTACCCATACCATCTTTGGCGAATCCCTCTCCGCATCCTCTACCTCCATGGACTTTCCATATTCTGGACTGATCTAACTTGAGCCAATGGACTCAGAGTATCTAAAAAGAAAAAGATACTATCTTTATTGACTAACCGTGGGTTACTATTCAAACTATCACTACTGGTATGAAATATGGATATGTTTAGCCTACAAGGTTTATCCAACTCATATATTTGTTTTATTGTTGTTTGGATTTCCCTTAAGAAATTTTGCATGGTGGCCGGCTCCCTCCTCTTGTGCCTCCTGTCCGCTTTCCTCTGGGTGCCCACTCCTACTCCGGCGGATCTTTATTGGTTTTAATCCTCACTTTCATAAAATATGGCTCGCTTTGTAGCACTTTAAGTATGATATTGGTGATACATTGATCTCTGCATCTATGCATTAGCACTTTATGCCTGTTGGATTGGACGCACTCAATATGGCGATACTTTATCTTCTTTATTGATCGGCTACATTTCATACAATAGGACCAATCTTACCGATTACCGATCCTTATTGTATTCTGCATCGCCTCTACTACGTATTGTGATATCTATGATATAGCTCGCCGCTTACAACTATATATTCCATCATGTTTCCCCTTTATCAAGGGGTTGTGCTATACATTTTGTTTACTGGTACCATTTCGGTGAGAACTGGGGACAATAAATAAACAATATTTATATTGACTTTCATACTCTTTTTAATGATATTTATTTACATACTATTTTTTATCATTTTCAACATCGTTGTACTTCTTTGCGACCCTTAGGGGACACTGTACATTACTTTCACTCCTGGCCACTTCAAACTGTGCCCTACCTGATGTTATGGTGGCATATATTATGCCTTTATTGACTACGTCGACATATATTGACGCATTATATGTGACCTTCATATAGGCGCCGGAGTGTTTTAGCACTATATAAATTACGCTTCTTGAGTTTTTTATTATTTTATTTACTATTCTATCATACTTTACAGTATTTGCACCTGATCATAACTACGTTTTATATACCACGTAATAATCGTCGACTATTACTGAATATTTCATGTGTTTGTCTTTAGTACATTTTATTATTTATTTTTTGCAATACCTTTTGAATTTACTTCTTCACCGCACAATCTTTCTCTTTGCTCTTGATAGTCTGATTCCCTGGTATCGGCTCTACTATATATGTAGAGGAATGATCGCGGCGCTTCTCTGTAATGCATTTGTAACTACAGACGCTTACAGCTATTGCTTGGCAACCTAATATCGCGATACACGAGACGGTGCCACGTCACTTCCGGCACACGCGCAATTCTGATTGCGGGACCGCACATGATCTCAACCGCTTTTGTGTGTACCTTGAGGCAGGTAGGACAGGGGTATTTATGGGAGCTCGGCACTAGAGGGGCACTTTAACCCCTGAGGAAGTCTCCTAAAAGGAGACGGAACACGTGGGGAGCCCTCCACCCCCACTCCGTTGTTTCACAGATTGACCCTTTCTTTGCCGACTGGAACACTGTGGTTCCGTGTGTAGCGTAATGTATTATGGCTTTCTTTAGGATCCTACTGACCCTTTCCTTGTATTATGCATCTTGATTGTATCTATCCATTTTTTGATACCTTGGACAAGCCAGTACACACAGTCAGGTATTAATAGGTTATTTCGGAAGTACACTATCCATTGTGTGAGGGGGTGTTGTTGGTTTATACTTACCCGTGTAACCAACCTTACATTTCATATATGTACTTGGTACATTTTTAATTGATTTTAACTTTGAGTTTTCCGTGTACGTTTTATGTATAACCCAATAAAGATTTTTCTATTTTTTGTGCTACATTCTGCCTTATGACACACTTCCTTTGTTCTTGGCATTTGAGATTACAAAACTTGGGATTATTCAGTTTAGAAAAAAGACTGAGGAGAGACCTCATTACAATGTACATTTACCTGATTGGACAGTACAAGGATCTCTCCAAAGATCTTTTGATACCTAGGCCTGTGACCTGGACAAGGGGGCATCCTCTACGCCTAGAGGAGAGGCGATTCTACCATCCACATAGACAAAGGTTCTTTACTGTAAGAATAGTTAGACTATGGAACTGCCGCAGGAGGTTGTTATGGCGGACTCTATGTACGGGTTCAAGCGAGGCCTGGATGCCTTTCTGGAGAGAAAAAATATCACGGGGTAAGGGGATAAAACATTTATTTAATTCTTAAAGGTTGGACTTGATGGACTTTGTTTTTTTTTCCGGCCTTATATACAATAATACTATGATACTACGGTCAGAGACTGTTATGCAGTCTATGTTGGATGAGGAAATCAGCGGGAGGTGGGGAACTGAGAAAAGTATGTGGTGAAGTCTCTGGTATGATCTGTGGGGGATGGAGAAGAAGGTGTATTCCCTGTCTGTAGTGTGCATGGTTCGCCAGACATTTCTAAGGGACAGATCATTTAGAGTTTTGTGGGGTTATTTAAGTTTCCTAAGGTGAAATCTATTTTTGTTGGAGGAAGAATCTAGGATAGGTTCTAGGCAGCAATTAAGGTTGCCCCCGATGATACAGATACCCTCTCTGAAGTGGCGAAGCTTCCCCAGGGTGTCTAGTAACCACTCAATTTGTTGTGTGTTTGGGGTATAAATGCTAGTGATTGTCACCTGTGTGTGGGCTATGTGACCTTTTAAGAACAGGAATCTCCCCTCAGGATCGGTTATATGAGCAGAACGTGTAAAGGAAGGTTTGTGTTTTTTTTAAATTCCAATTGTTACTCCGTTACTTTTTGAAGAGGGGTGGCATGCGTGAAACCATTGGGAATAATGAAATGTTGGGAGGGCGGGTATATTTTGCAGTTTGAAATGCGTTTCTTGAAGTATTATAATGTCAGATTGAGCTTTCCTTAGTAAATGGAAAATGTGTGGTGTTTCAGAGGGGAGTTTAGACCCCGGATATTCCATGATGAGATGGTAATGTCTGCCACGCTCTTGAAGAAAGGGGGGGGGTTAAATGAGGTAAAGGGATTGTTTAAGTATTGGTGTTTCGGTATGTGGTGGATAGAATGGTTATCCAGTTTCCCTAATATCTTAGGGATGGGTGGTGTTAACCAGTAGGGACAGATACGCCAGCCAGGGTGGGTGTGGGGTGGTGAGCTAAAAACGAGGAGAGCTGGGGAGTGGCGCTAAGGGCGTATCTCCCCATTTCCCCTATACAACAGTGTGGACCATTTAGAAGTGTAAAGGCAAAGCGCCTCACAGTGAGTGGGAATGACCCAAGATAAATTGTACTGGAGAAAAAACATCAAATTGTTTTCAGTTTCATGAACCTATTGAACATAATAAACAGTGTAGACAATATAAACCATCAGCCCGGATATGAGCTGAACAGCATATTCCTGTAAGCACTCCAGCCCCAAGGACAGATCATGAGATCAGAGGAAGTAAAGGGTCACCCTATGTAACATATCATGTCACTCACGATGATGCGGTCAAACCCAGAGTTTTTACTGTAGTAGTGTTCAACCTTTTTCTGCTTGACTTGGGTCGTACAGTTTGCCAGTCAGGAGCCTCCGAAAGAGCCAGCAATAGTGCCACATCGGTGATCTGAAGCCAAGAAGGAATGATGTCGGGGTCAAGGCAGATGTCTTCACAGATGGGATTGAGATCTTCAGGTCTTCAAATTATTTTAGTTGAACCGTTAATCTGGAAGAGCAGTCCAAATGGGAAGAGCCATCTGTATTGTTTCTGTGACAGGGCGGATCATTCTTCTTTTGTTGAGAGTAACAGGAGATATGTACTGGAAAATTGTCAGGTGGGCTCCTTCAAATTGTATGTCTTGAACGTTGCTATCCTCATGTAGTATGGCATCTCCTATTAGTTGAGTTGAGAATTTTGTAAATGTCCCTTGGAGGCTCACTATCTTTGGGTTTAGGTCGCAGTACCCTATGAGCTCTCTCGATGACAACTGAGGAGGCCATATCTTCATCCAGTAGAGATTTGAATAGTAAAAGTGTCATGAAGCTTTTCCTGTGGGATATTTTCAGGTAACCCTTTGATTCTGAGGTTATTGTGCCGGCCTCTGTTGTCTTGATCTTCCACATAGTTTAGAAGGCTGTTGAGGTGTGATTGGCAGGAGTCCATTGCTACAGATATGGCTGCACCGAAGGTTAGGAGGGAGGTTTGGGTTCCTTGTAGTTGCTCCACACGACTACCCAGCTGCTCGATATTAATCTCTTGAAGTTCCTTCATCACTGGTTGGAGGGTATTCTCTATGATTTTTTGCATTGATTTCTGCGATTTCTGAAGTATAGAGTCCATGATGTCTTCTTCCCCTCCACATTTGGCTTCTGAAATTTCACCGAAGTCTGTTGCCATGGAATGTAGTTGAGGATATGTGGATGTCCTCTGTCTTCAAGAAGGAGATTTTTTTCCCAAAGAGATTCGTCTTTGTCGAATTGAGTCCTTTTATGTTTGGGTGTGCATAGTGGGTCTTTGTGTGAACCTTTGACCATTTTGTGGCTTTCCTACTGCTGGATTGTGCGGGTAGGGTATGTTTTAAGCAGGATCTGGGTGGTTGTTAGTATGGTCTGAGTAGCGTTACTCACCACCCCAGTCCCCTTCTGCTTGGTAAGCTGAACCGGAGTACAGATAGCTCGGTACCCAGGAAACGGGTTCGCTGGCCTGATGGATGCATATCGGCGGCCTGTTTCGTGGTATCTGGAGGATGAGGATACCAAGTCCCCTTTGTTGCTGATGTGGAGATCTCACAGGACCACTGACCTGATGTATGCATATCAGTGGCCTGGGCTTCAGAGAATAGCTGCTGGCTGAAGCAGAGATATTATCTTTTCTCTTTGGGACAGTTTATCAACTGGGTAGATGGCACAAGCTGTATTTATCCCTATAAGCATAAGAGGCTTATTCGCTTAAGCAGATTGCTTAGCTGCTGCAGGCCACTGGGGATGGCTGTGTAGTGGTTTGGGGTTTTCCCCTTCAGTTCCTCACACCTACCTGGAAGGATGGATTCAGCCCAGGATAGATGGGCTGAGACTCAGGTGTAGCAGGCTCTTTTTCGGGGTGCTGAGGGAGCCTGGTAGGAGTCGGGTGGCTGTAGGCCGGGCCTAGCGGCCGCCTGGTGTCTCTGGGGATGGCTGGAGGGTGAGATGGGGAACGGATGAGGGATTGACTAAAACTGGGCAGAGTGGAGGCGGTTTGAGGTTGGTCAGAGGTCGTGCCGGGGTGAGCTGGTGGACTATGGAGGCACCAGTTTTTGAGGCCTATAGGTCCATTTACTAGGCCGAAGCGCCAAAGTTCTCAAAAATCGCCAATCTCGGCTCCAAACGGGACCTGGTAATGCTGGAGGGACGATGCAGGTAGGGTACAGGCCAAATTTGTGTATATAGCCCCCAGATGGTGGTAGATTCAGCACCCAGGTCAGGAGCTCTGTTATTGTGCTTCCTGCTCACTTGGTGGAAAGCCACGCCACCCCAGTTTTCAGTATATTGTGTAGCCACCATTGGGTCTAATAACTGCTGTTACAAGTCTTGGCAGTGAAAGATAGAGGCTTTTGGCTGTGGTTCATACTTTCACCCGTTGCCAAAGTTCATCCGCCTAGCTGTGGCTGACCTGTGGCCAGATAGTGACAGATGACATTTCTGGTGACCAAACAACCTGTGGAAATAGTGAAGCCTAGTTCACACCCTGTAGATGAAAGAAATGTATGAACTCGATTTGATATTTATATTGTATCATTTGTATTTTCATCGGAAGGCTATATTTATAGATTCATGATTATTCTCTATCAATCGAAGGAAAAATCTGTGATAAGCAGGCATGGGCAGACTGGCCATGTAACCCACCCAGGGGAAATCCCGGTGGGCCGACTGCTGTGGTGGCCGGTCTAAAATTAGTAAACCATGTACTCATCTTTCCAGCACTCCCCCGCAGCACCACTTCTTGATCCAGTCCGGTCGGTGTCATACTATGTGTGCTGCCGGCGCACACGGACCTGTCACTGATGGCCGCACTGCATCAAGTAGGGGAGTTGCGGGGAGCATTGGAAAGGTGAGTACATGATTTATTTTTATGTGATGGGCAGGGAACTGGTTGGCTATATACAAGGGGCAGGCTGCTATTTATTGGGGAGAAATGACTGGTTAGCTGGCTGTGTTATATGGCAGAGTAGTAGTAGTAATAGTAGTTATATTCCTATACATAGAGGGCAGTATTCTATTAGCCATATCCTCGCATATAAGGGCCAGTATTATAGTAGTTCTATTCTTGTACATAGGGGGCAATATTATAGTAGCAAATGAAAGGAATAGATCGGCACTAACTGAATCTGGTAAAATCGTAAGGTAGGTTTATCCATCCAATTCACAGGAACAATACAGGCAAGGTACAGTGTATTAAAAAAAAAAAAACAGGATGCCATCTCCAACTTGGAGGCGTCCGATGCCTCTTAAGGGGCCCATAGCCTGGGTCCCGATTATCCATCTTGCCGCCTTTCTCCAAAGAGACCTATTTCTATCACCCACATAGGTGTCACATGTGACGTCTCCTATTTAGGAAAGGTGCGAGTACTGCAGTATTGAGCCTGAGAAAGTCCCGTTACAGTGTGAAACGGCTATCGCTAGCTCCATATCCAACCCCCACCCGGCCCTATCGCAATCTGCCTGCTATGTTTTAAAACGACAAATAATGTTGATTTTATGGTGAGTGCTGGTGATCTTTTTCTTGGTTGTATATTATATGGACCCAGGTAAGCTTTCTTCACCCCTCTTCCCTCCATAGGCAGACGAGCATACAACTCTGATGGTGGGGTGACATACTGATCACGGACCCCAATACAGCCCACTGAATGATCCCTAAGGCCCCTTTCACACGTGCGTTTTCTGCGCATGCTTTTAACGTGCAGAACTTGCATTGCACTCTGACCCATTGTAATCGATGGGCTTTTTCAGACTTGCATTTTTTTTCACGCACACATGCGTTTTTTTTTTTAACGTGTGTTTTAATCTCGGCATGCTCTACTTTTTCCAAGTCACGCGTGTGAAAAACGCACCATACAAGTCTATGGAGACGCATCAAAAACGCATTGCACTCTGGGACACTTGCAATTGCAATGCGGTTTTCAAGCATCAATTGCCATAGAAAGGATAGAGCTAAGCCCTGAGTCCATTTCCCGCGTGAAAAACGCATTGAAATTGCATTGAAAACACGTGTGAAAAACTGAGACACTGACTGAAAACTGATTGCACTCTGATGCAAAATGTCAGTTTTTCACTGACCAAACCCTGATCTCACCCTGATCAAACTCTGATCTGCAACGCAAGTGTGAAAGGGGCCTAAGATTTAAATGGAACACATACAAGAGAAGTCCACCTCTATGTAACGGCACATTTACATGGGCATTATAGGGGCAGTGATCTGGTTGCGTGATTTGCGATCATCGCCCCCATAGACCTCTGTGGCTCCTGATGACTTATGTGATGAGCATATGATGTGCCACCACACCGTGATAGACTTGGGCAAACAACAAATCCGATATTTAAGCAGATTTGCAGTGCGGCTGCTTGTCTGCCTATTGACGGAGGAGGGGAGAGAAGCACTCCCCCCACCTTCTCCAGGCCATGTGCTCACCCGTAATCTGGCCTGGACAAGCCCACGGCCATGTGAATGTACCCTTAGCTTGGAAAATGAATAGTATTAAAGAATATTAAAGAGAGAGAGAGAATAGGTTTTGTAGATGATAACATCCTGCTATAATTTGTGTCTCATAACATTTAAAAAACAGACACCCCCTCCCTTTTAACACAGGCTACTGTCTCCCTCTGCACTGAAACTGCTCTGGAAATTCCTATAAATATTACAGGCAATTTTAATAATATTCTTCAATCTTTTTCATTATAGACATAAAAATATATAGATTTCTTCCAAATCATTATTAGCCATCATTGTACCATTGGTAGGCAAGCTAAAAGCCTAAAGCTAGCTGTATACTACAGTTATTGATAGGTGAAATGGTGGAAATATAGAGGTGGAAATTGACAGTATATTACAGCTCCTATAACAACCACTGGATGCACCATTATCTAGCTCTGCAATTATTGACACAATAATCTATTCATACAAGGGGGACACCGGGATAACCAGGACTGTCAATTTCAAAAAGATGCTGACACCGCGATTCCTTGGACACCAAGGGTGAGCTTCTCTCAATATAACAATAAACCATTTCTGCCAGCCAGAAACAATATGCCAGCCATACATATTTTTTTTAGGGGAAATGTACTGTAGGTCCATTTAGTTAATGTATGCCAGGTACTCCAGAATGTCTTAGTTCCATCATGATAAAAGCATATTTGTTTACTTTTTCATTTCCTGAGATATGTTGAAATTAAGCATATGCTAGGAGTTGTACTGCTTTCACAGCATGTGAAAGAGAAGTTAGAGTGTCTGACTGTGTATAACCTTATATAAGATGTAATATAAACATGAACAGGATCTCCTTACCCCAAATCACTGTGATCCCTCTGGACTAAATTCACACACAATCTATAAAACTGTTCCTTCCAATTCACTGAATGCATTAGGTTTTCAATGAGGAGAGGTGAATAAGACACGGTCAACATGTCATCATTCTACTTACACCCCTTGCCCCACCCGGAGCGAAAAACTCTATACCATGTGTACAGATTTTGGCGTTTACGTAGATTAGGAAGCAGATGGAAAATGGATGAATAAGCAAAGAAATAAAAGGAGTTCTGCTACCAGGAGGACAATTTCAGTCAATGCATCTCTTCTGAAGCTACCGCTATGCAAAAGAGTTTAAAGGGAACCGGTCACCAGATTTTTATTATAAACCTAATAGCAAATTCCCATAAAACTATACTAACACGGGTCTTTTTAGCTGTTTTAGCCAAAAAAAAAAAGCATAGTTCATATAGCGAAAAAAATTTACTTTGTAAGCCTACTTGGCACTCTTCCTAAAGGACCAGCGAGACCCATGGGTGTGTGTTATTCATGCAAGGCAGTGCGTCTCTCACCTCATGCCTGCTCTTCCCACTCCCTCCTGCAATCATCCTGCAGGATGACACTTCCCTGCAGAAATTACGTGAGAGACACACTGCCCTGCATAAATAGCACACACCCTTGGGAAACCCTGGCCCTTCAGGCCAGGTAGGTTTGCAAACATTTTCTGGGGATAGAAACTGCACGTTCTAGCAAAAACAGAGTGTGAACAAGTTGGTATAGTGTACAGGGAACTTGCTAATAGGCTTATTAGTGAATTTGTGACAGGCTCTCTTTAAACTGTTAATTTTAACAGGACAGGCTGACCATCCAATGGGAAAAGCTGGAGGACAAAGGGATCAGGTTGCTAAAATTCAAGTGTGCAAAACTTTTTAGGGGATTATGTCTTGTTTGCTTTTTCTCACAGGTTTAATTTGTAAAGCGCTGCGGAATTTGTTGGCGCTATATAAATAAAGATTATTATTATTGGACCGCATGTAGTATGCACATGTATAGAGTATCATGAAGAAACACCGTCAACTTCGTAGATAATTATAATGAAGTTGCTTTCAGCTGCTTAACTAAGGTAGTTGGAATGAATATGCAGTGCAGCAAAATCACTCCAGAAGTTCGGTGAGGATCTCTGAATGATCCAATGTTGTCCTAAGTGACTGATGATAAATATAATCCACCTGTGTGTAACCAAGGCTCCATATAAATACACCTGCTCTGTTATAGACCGAGGGTGCGGTCACACATTGCAGTTAAAACTGCATCGCAATCAGCTTTGAGGTGGTTTTAGGTGCAGTTTTAACTGCAATGTGTGACAGCAGCCTCAGGGTTCAGCATCATGCAGACCAAGAAACACACCAGGCAGGTCCATGATATTGTTGTAGAGAAGTTTTTATGCTGGATTAGGAGACAAAAATATTTCACTAATTTTAAACATCGAAAAGAGCACTATGCAAGCAATCATATTGAAATGGAAGGAGTATCAGACCACTGGTTAAAATTGAAGGGAAGATGGATGGAGCCAAATACTGGACCATTCTGGAAGAAAACTTGGAGTCTGCAAAAGACCCGAGATTGGGACAGAGATTGCGAGACATTGAAGAATTTCAGTCTCTCTATGTGCAAAACGATTCGACATACCCCAAGCGACTTGCAGCAGTAATCGCAGCAATAGGTGATGCCAAAAGTATTAACTTAAGGGGGCCGAATAATATGGAAGGCCCCACTTTTCAGTTTGTTTACAAAAGTTTAAAATATCCAATAAATTTCGTTCCACTTCACAATTGTATCCCACTTGTTGATTCTTCATAATTTTAGATCTTTAGGTTTGAAGCCTGAAATGTGGCAAAAGGTAGAAAAGTTCAAGCGGGCAGAATACTTTCTCAAGGCACTGTATGTCAGCCTATTTTGTCTCACCAATTGGATTCAAACATTTGGTAGAAAAATGCAAGTATTTTCATAAATACCTATGATTCTATTCCTGGCATCTTTATTGCAGCAAGGCAAGTTCGGAAGCTTCTGTAAACCCTGATCAAACATATGCAAATTTACTTTATATTTAAACTTAACTTTCAGGGTTATACTAGGATATATTTGCAGATTTTTAATATATGAAAAAAGAATAGGTACCGTATATACTTGTGTATAAGCCGAGTTTTTCAGCACAAAAAATGTGCTGAAAAACATCCCCTCGGCTTATACACGAGTCAATCTAATAATAAAAAATACTTAAAAAATAATAAAATTATAAACTCACCCTCCGGTGGCCCCGATGTGCCGCAATGCTCCCCCGATGTCCGCGCGGCTCATCTTCAGGCTTCCGCGCCGTCTTCTTTCTTCTGCTGGACGCCGCCTAGTATGACGTCAGCAGCGGCGCGTCATACTAGGCGCCTGCCGGGGAAGATCAATTGTGGCGCCCTGCAGAAGAAAGAAGACGGCGCGGAAGCCTGAAGGGGAGCAGCGCGGCACATCGGGGCCACCGGAGGGTGAGTATATAAGTTTATTATTTTTTTATGCTGGGCTGGGCTGTACTGGGGGCAGGCTGTATACTACTGGGGGCAAGCTGTATACTACATGGGGAAGGCTTTATTCTACTGGGGGCAGGCTGTGCTGGCTGTATACTGCTGGGGGCAAGCTGGGCTGGCTGTATACTATAGGGGGCTGGTTGGCTATATACTTGGGGGGGGGGGGGGGGTCTGTGACCAATGCATTTCCCATCATCTGTTTATACTCGAGTCAATAGGTTTTCCCAGTTTTTGGTGGTAAAATTAGGGGTCTCGGCTTATACTCGAGTATATATGGTAAATATGGTATAAATAATAGAAAAAGTGTTTTTATTTATCTCTAACATTATAATAAAGCTGGTTATTAAAACATTGAAAGAACAAAACCCAAATAAAAAGTTAATTTAAGCTAAAAAGTTTTAATTTTAGCTGCTATTTTTTGTTTTTCTCTAAATAGGAAATTACCGTATAAGACGACTTTTGAAGACAGAAAAATCTTCTGTCTTCTCTGGGGTCATCTTATACGCCGGTAATCGTGACCGCCCGCCGTGTATTCACGGCGGTGGTCAGGTCGCGCTGCATGGAGAGGGCTCACGGGCTGAGCCTCTCCATAGACGGTAAGTCTTTGCTGCATATTGCAGCAAAGGCTTACCGGTAACACCCACGATTGGTGCTAGCACCGATCGCGGGTGTTTCCACAGCATGGGCGCCGCCATCTTACCTGGGATCGCCGCTACCCGTGACGTCATCGGGGGGCGGCGATCCGTCTCCATGGTAGCCTCGGGTATTACGAAGACCCGAGGCTATTTCGTTTTAACCCCTTCATTACAATGTGCTGATAGCTACTGTAGTATGGCAGTATATGGTAGGATCGATCAGACAACCTAGGGTTAAAGTACCCTAGGGAGTCTGAAAAATAGTGTAAATAAAAATAAAAAGTAAAAAAAAATAATAATAATAAAAAAACTAAAATTTCAAATCACCCCCCTTTCCCTAGAACTGACATAATAAATTAAAAAAAGGACCATGTTAAATTCAAATCTGTTTTTTTTTAAATTTTTACCGGTGTTTTGTATGCGTTGGAAAAGGGGTAGTCTTATACACCAGGTCGTCTTATACGCCGGAATATACGGTAGATTATTTTCTCATGATACTTAAAGAAATTTGTGCAAATGTCGAATCGCATTATTTTACTGAAACAGAAATTGTTATTTGGCTATATAAAAGAAAGTTTTTATAGTAAAACTGTCTTTTCCTCACCAAAAAAGATAAGTTAGATGAAAGTTTACCTTTCTGTATGCAGAGCTGTGTCCCTGGTTCCATGGGAGTGGCCAGTGAGGAGTGGTGTCCCCTCCTCTGTAAACCGCTGCATCATGTATCGATTTCAAATAAAGAAAAAAACCTCCCATGTCCTGCGTATCTCCAGCCCCCATCGCTTTCCCCCTCAGGACGCCATGCACGACTGCCCCACACCTCACTAGCCATGCCCAGAAAAAGAGTATATAGCCTGCCTGCCCCCTGGAGTATATAGCCTGCCAGCCCCTCCTGGTCCGTCAGCCCCAAGCTGACATCATAGTGTGTGCAAATGCAACTGATGTCACGAAGACTGTGACGGACCAGGACCCGATGTCGGAGCCACCTGCATGTCATAAGAATTTAAATTAAAAAAAGGACCATGTTAAATTCAAATCTGTTTTTTTTTTTAATTTTTACCGGTGTTTTGTATGCGTTGGTAAAGGGGTAGTCTTATACGGCGAATATATCTTAAACTCTATATTTTAACAGGAAAGTAGGGGGGGTCGTCTTATACGCCGGAATATACGGTATTTACATTATCAGACATTCAATATAGTAAATGTTGAGAACTAAATCCCTTTTTTTTAACTTTTCAGTGCACAGCTCTGTGACATTTCCATATTAATAATAGCAATGTATAAAATATAAGCCCATCAATTCAATAGTGGTGTACAAATCGTTAGAGAGCAATTTTTGTTTTGTTTATAACTGCACAACTAGGAATAAGTAAATAAAGGAGCAAAAGAGCAGTAGATGCCTGATAGTAGACTTGTAATCTAGTTGTTGGTTTGTTAGGGTTGGCGAGGTTCTAGTTGCAGAGTCTGGCCCTAGAGAATAAACTGGAAATGGCCCCATTATGTTAGGCAGTTTAGCGGAGTGTATTTTGCCATTTTGAAAAATTTTTAAAAAATTCTATAAAAAGTGCTTAAAAAGTCATACAGTCCTAAAAATGATATAATTCAAACTCCATCAAATGTTACAAAAAAATTACACCACCCACAGATCCGTACACCAAAGTATGAAAGTTATTAGCGCCAGAAAATTTTTTGTACAGGAGTTAATTTCTGTAAATGTATGAAAACATAAAACCTATACAAATTTGGTATCCCCTTAATCGTACCGCCCCAAAACATGTCATAAGAATTTAAATTAAAAAAAAGGACCATTTTAAATTCAATCGTTTTTTTTTTTTAATTTTTACCGTGTTTTTGTAATGCTTTGGTAAAGGTGTAGTCTTATACGGCGAATATATCTAAACTCTATATTTTTTGGCTGAAAAAAATGCTGGTCTTATGCGAGAGTGATAATACAGTATTTACATTATAGACATTCAGATATAGTAAATGTTGAGAACTAAATCTTTTTTTTACTTTCAGTGCACAGCTCTGTGACATTTCCTATTAATTAAATAGCAATTAAATATAAGCCCATCAATTCAATAGTGGTGTACAATCGTTAGAGCACAATTTTTGTTTGTTTATAACTGCACAACTAGGATAAGTAATAAAGGAGAAAGAGCAATAGAGCCTGATAGTAACTTGTAATCTAGTTGGTTGGTTTGTGTTGGCGAGGGTTCTGTTGCAGAGTCTGGCCCTAGAGGAGGCTGGAAATGGCCCCATTATGTTAGGCAGTTTAGCAATGTGTATTTTGCCATTTTGAAAAATTAAAAAAAAATTCTATAAAAAGTGCTCAAAAAGTCATACAGTCCTAACATGATATAATAAATCATCAATGTCAAAAAATTACACCACCACAGATCGTAAATACACCAAATGCATAATGAAAAATCGTCAAATAATAATAGGTACACACAGAAAAAACCGACATCAAAGTAGAAAAGTTATTGAGCGCCAGAAAATTTTTTGTACAGGAGTTAATTTCTGTAAATGTATGAAAACCTAAAACCTATACAAATTTGGATCCCCCTATATCGTACCGCCCCAAGTAGAATAAAGTGTCATTTGGGGCGTACAGTGAAAGCTGTAACATCCAAGCCCTCAAGAAAATGGCGCAAATGCGTTTTTCACCATTTTCACTGCATTTAGAATTCTTTTTCCCGCTTCCCAGTACATGGCATGGAATATTACATATCATCACTATGAAGTGCAATTTGTTTCGCAGAAAACAAGCCATCACAGAGCACTTTACGTGTAACATTTAAAAAGTTGTATATTTTTGAAGTGGTGGGGAGTGAAAAATGGAAATAAAAAACAAAAAAGGTTTAAGTGGTTAAAGGAGTGACTTGGGGGGGGGGGCTTGGATAACTAAAAATGTATACTTAGGCACATCAGTGCATCGCTGTGCCTCCCTTCCCTCCTTGCGGCAGTGACTTGTCATACCAAGTAATGCAGCTGCTCCGGGTCTGGGTTTTATCGGGTGCATGCTATGGTCATGACATCATGGTTTAGCCTCTGTATACATTCAGGAGACAGGTGGTGACTGCATTGGAAGCCTGAGAAAAGGCAAGTTAAACTTCTTTCTTATTTTTACAAGTCTACCACGCTCCTATTAGAATACATTGAAAAATTAAACCACTTTAACATTACTTGCTTCCTGTTCTAACCAGTCCCAATTCCTCAAGTTGAAAGTTATAGTGATCTGCAAAGTAGGCTTTTTATTTACTAATCCAACTAAATAAACCTTTTAACCGCTTTAATTGTGAATTTATTTTTTCATATATACAGTAATACAATTTATGCCTTTGTCATGTTAAATTTACCCAGTGCCATGCCAGATGCACTATGGCGTATTTGGTGCAAAAAATCTTTTTACATTTTATTTCTGCAGCCATTGAGCATTACATTTTCAGAAACCATCTATGGTGTCCAAATGCTCAGTATACTCCTTGATAAACCCATCCTGTGTCCTCTTCCAGTCTGTTATCCAGCAAGCACCAGATACCCAGCTACAGGCTTCTCAGCATTCCCATTGGCCTTGTATATTAGATGGCAGCTAATGGCTGGTTCAAGCAGCAGCAACTTTATTATTTTATAGTGTTTCCTTATAAAGAATGGCTGCGCCATTATGCAAGCTCTTATACCTTGTGTCACCCCTTCATTCTCAGACTGTAAGCTCTTGCGAGCAGGGCCCTCCCTCACTCATATTGTTCCAGATGACTGTGTGTACTCTGAAATAATTTATTTTATTTCTACATGTGAGTTTTAAAGAGCTGTGGAACAAGACAGCGCTATATAAAGATGATTATTATAAATTTATGGAGAAAAAGCCACTTGTTTTAGAATTTAAAACAAAAAAAAAACGCAACAGCAACGACAATGGCTTTAATTTTTTTTCCAAAATACAAGAAAGCACAATGTGCATGGGTTTAAAAAAGTAATGTATTACAAAATGAAAATGTATACATTTATATAACAAATTTGATTTAATTATTTAACAAATACTGTATATAGCATTTTATCAGCTTTATTAACATCCATTTAAAACAATTATAGATATCAATGTTTCTTGTTTTAAAATACATTGTATGTTAAAATAGTTATCCACCTTGAAGCAAACAGAAAATACACTTTATTAAGCTCCAACATAAGATTCCCAACAAGCACATTTTTGGACTTTGATGTTTGCACCCTAAATATTCAAGCTAATGTTTCCGATTCACTTCCCACTCTAGTCTTTAAACTACCTTAATCTCCTGCCCTCGGATGTTGACTTTATAAGAACAAAGGTCAGAGGTTATAAAGAGACAAGCCTCAAACGACTGTGGCCATTAACTTCTGCCTGAAAGAATTCTTCAGAATGAAAAAAAATAAGATTACACTAATATATATATATTACTGTGTATATATTATATTTGTGTGTGTATATATGTGTTTGTATTTTATATCTTGATTTTGTTCAATGTAAAAGAAAACAAAAATCAGGCTGCAGGGCATCAAAACAAAATCTGTAAACAGTATATACTAGAATAGTTAGTTCTACATTATATCTAGCCATCTTCTAGTATCCATGAACACTATAAATATGCATGCACACTCAAAGACTACATTATGATTTTAATGAAAACCCATTTAAATTGGTTCTATTCCAAAATATAAAAAAGGTTCATTATATGAGCTTTGTTGCACAATATAACTGCATAGCCAGTAGCATAAATCATTCACTAATTAAATATAACAATTTGTTACATAAATTAATCAGCTATGATTCCTAAATACTCAATCTATCCGCTAACAGCCAACATGTGCCTCAGTTCAGTATACATGTGCCCAGACGCATTATGTGCATTTAACTCCTAAAAGGCTATACATCTGTTACAGCAGTCATGATTTTAACGCCATTTAATGAAATATGGAGCTCCGGCCATTTTGTCCAATGAATCATTTGCATCTGCAAACAATGAATGAGCAGCATTTTCAAGAAGCGAGGCAGATGCTGTTTTAATCTACTGACACTGTCATTGCTTAAACACAAATGATTTGTCCACAGCTCAAATACTTGCCGAAGGCCAATAAGTGGACAGACCTGAATTAATTTATGAGCCTAAGAGAATAAGGGGTTATAAAACTCTTCTTTACTGGTAAACAGAATAGAATGGTTCTTTAAAAGGCAAATCATCAAACCATCAAAATCAAGCTTAATAATCCAGGGACACTTGCTCATAGATCCAGGCATTGTGAATATGGAAATCATCTAATATTTGTTATCCATGGTGTCCATCCTTCTAAAATCAAAGTTCGCAAATATTCTAATGAACCTGAAGGGCTCTGGGGGCACTTCCAGAGCCATAGCTGCTGTAGCTTCTCAGGTTGTTACACCGTCTTCCTCTCAGCACTTTTCCTCTTCCTCCGCAAAGAAAGATTAAGTACATTGTGGGGGGGGGGGGGGGGTGTGTCGGAGAGAGTGCTCCACAGAGGGGCTCTAGTAATGCCCCAAGAGCTCTATAAAGAGATAACCACAGTCACGATGCCTGGATCTAGGACTATGTGTCCATTATTTATCATGCATGAGTTTACATAGTAACACAGTTTATATAGTTGAAAAAAGACACAAGTTTAACCAAGAAAGGGAAGGGATTGTATGAAAAAGGGATGTAAGAGAAACAATTCTGTATTAAAACATAACCCTGAATGTTATTTTGATGTAAAAAGGCATCTAGACCCTTCTTGAAACTCCCTACTGCCCCTACTGTGATCAGCTCCTGAGGCAGGCTATTCCATGTTAGGGGCTGCACCTATGGTATATTTTTCTTCAATCAGTGATTGAATGATAAAAAAAAAAAAAAAAAGTATAAAAAGGGGGAAAAAAAAAAGTCTTTTTATAGAGGTGAAAAAACCTTTGCATCTGTAGCTGAACCTAAGGAAGCATGATGGATTGACTGCTTACATATTTTCAACATACTGTTGTAGAGTGTGCATGTACTTCTGCAAACTGTCAGCTCTGTCTTCCCTATAGCGCTCTCCACCTCCTGCATTCTGTCTTCAACTGATGTGGTAGTTGTAAAAGGGTTAATATTGAAACTTTACCATTATCTGCACTAGTAATTTAATACATAGTATTAAAAATTTAGTAACTCTATATGCATTTGGTTAGTGTTCATTTAAAGTTTTAGCGATGTATCCAATTTAATCTTCCAAAAAGCATCTTAGAAAGGCAGGGTATGCAAAAATGGCAATCAGCACAATTTGTGAAAGAGCTATGTAACAGTACACATGAAAAATGCTGAAATATTTGATGTGGTTTCCAATTACATCAATCCTGGGTATCAAAAAACACAATTTAATACAAGATTATTTAAAAATATACAAATTGTCCCCGACTAACATTTAAGTCTTTGGTTGTGGTGTTTCAAATTTTTAGTATTCCATAGCACCATTTTTGTTTTCTGAGGGCCTTGGATTACCCCACGTTACTTAGCCCCACAAGCATCAAGGACTGAAAAGCTCTACCTGACACTGCAGATCACGTAGGACCTGTATTTTCTGGTTGCCAAGCAACCTTTACGTTTTACCATCTTTTAGAGAAGCTGCAGTAAAAAGTTCAGTAGATAATATGTCTAGCATGGAAAAAAATAAAGAGAAAATGCCTGTATGGAGCAATTATTTTTAACCTTAGCTTTCCATGGATTTATACTTTGAATTTACAAGCTGTAAAATCCAATAATGCAGCATGCCAGATGGCTTTTAAAGCAAAGTCAAGCAGGACACTTACTCATAGTTCCAAGCAACTTTTAAAATTATGCTAATGAGCCAGAAGGGCTCTAGAGGGTGTTCCCAGAACTGCTTTGTGCTGTAGATTCACAGGCTGTTACACTGTACAGGATTACTTCCCCACCCCCTCCTACCATGAGCTGAAACCTCAAGGAGAGGTGTTGGGAAATGCTTAGCAGGAGCATGGGGGTGTGTAACAGCCTGTGAAGTTACAGCACAGAGGCTCTCATTAGCATAACTTTAAATGTTGATATTAGAAGAGAGAAAGCCATGGATAACACACATAAGAAGATTACCACAGTCAAAGTGCCTGGACCTATGTCCCTGAATTGTTATGCTTTATTTTGATTAGGGGTTTCCTTTACATCATCATTGACCGCCTGCTGACTTTAGAGGTCGCTGTAGTTATCTATCATCATTGACCGCCTGCTGACTTTAGAGGTCGCTGTAGTTATCTAAAGCTCCCGTGCTAGCCGCAGGAGCAGGACCTGGTCACTGGGTGTCAGAGACACCCAGAGACCCTAGGGAGAAGGGGGATGTGGTTCATTACCGCTTCTTCCTTCTCTGCTCTTCACAGCATTACGCTGAAGGAGCGCAATCCATGGAGGAGCAGAGACGGCGCTGCCGTCGTTTCTATAGACTCGGCGGTCACATGACCACCGGGTCTAAAGGGGTCAACCAGAATTATGGGTCTAATTAGAATCAGAATCCCCAGTCACAGGTGGTCATTTTCCCTTATCATCATTGACCGCCTGCTGACTTTAGAGGTCGCTGTAGTTATCTACTGCTCCCGCGCTAGCCGCAGGAGCAGGACCTGGTCACTGGGTGTCAGACACCCAGAGACCCTAGGGAGAAGGGAGATGTGGTTCATTACCGCTTCTTCCTTCTCTGCTCTTCACAGCATTACGCTACACACATACCCCGCTACACTACAAAAAGCATCGCCATAGTCGCCCCATTTGCCCGAGACTCAACATATTACCGGTATATATCAAAAGCACCGAAACAAAAAGGGAATTTACTAATAATGTTCATTTTGAGATAATTTGAAAACTAAAAGAAATGTAATATAAAATTATAAAAAAGCAATACAAAAAAAAGTTATGGCCCTTTGTATGACCTTTTAATGGCCTATAAACCTTATACTCCTGATTGTTGATAAAACTTGGCCAAGCTAGCAAGAAAAAAAAACAAAAAACAAAATGCTAAATACTGCGCCTAATTCAATTTAGGCCTCTTGCACCCTGGTGTGGCGGGGTTATACACATGTCCACAAGCTTGCGGCTGGATACAGGGCATAGAGGGCTATGGCGCCTGTTGACGGTACAGTGACCACACACGTGTGGCACCATACAGTGAATGGGGAAAATAAAGAGCATGCTCCATCTTTCCCCATGTCTATGGCCTGGCACCACGTTTAGCTATGGAGAGAGCGCACAGCTGTAGTTTAGCCTGGCCAGGCAAGCCTACGGCTGTGTGAAAGCAGCTTAAGGGTACATTCACATGGCCGTCTGGGGGGATGTATATGCATATATCCCCATAGACAGCAATGGTGGCCCGGCGGCACTACGATGCCACACATGTGGCCGACCCGTAATTGGTTGCTGTTCTGCCACAGTTCATTAATATGAGCTTTGAGCGGCTACTACAGGGAATGAGTAGAAGACAACTTATGTGTGAGGTAAGATAAATAGGGGGAGATTATCAGAAATGTCTGAGGTAAAACTGTTCCAGTTGCCCATGGAAACCAATCAGAGATCAGATGTAATTTTATAAGCAGTTGTGCAAAAATGAAACTTGGGCTCTGAGACTGCCAGCCACACACAGTCAGAGACAGTCTATAGATACATATAAAATATTTTTTGTCACCGCATATACTTGTCTATAAGCCGACTCGAGTATAAGCAGAGACCCCTAATTTTACCACCAAAAACTGAGAAAACCTATGGACTCAAGTATAACCCAAGGTTGGGAAATGCATTGGGCACAGCCCCCAGTAGTATACAGCAAGCCCCCACCTGGTACACAGCCAGCCAGCCGGCCCCCACCTGGTACACAGCCGGCCCCCACCTGGTACACAGCCGGCCCCCGCATGTCATAAAATTTAAATTAAAAAAAAGGACATGTAAATCAAATCTGTTTTTTTTTTTAATTTTTCCCGGTGTTTGTATGCGTTGGTAAAGGGGTCGTCTTATACGGCGAATATATCTTCTAAATTTTAACAGGAAAGTAGGGGGGGTCGTCTATACGCCGGAATATACGGTATGTACATTATCAGAATTCAATAGAGTAAATGTTGGAACAGAAATCCTTTTTTTTTTTTCATTTTCGTGCACAGCTCTGTGACATTTCCATAGTAAATAATAGCAATGTATAAAAAAATATAAGCCCATAATTCAAGAATGGTTGTACAATCGTTAGAGAGCAATATTTGGTTTGTTTAAAAATGCACAAACTAGGAATAGTAAATAAAGGAGCAAAAGAGCGTGAGCTGAAAGTAGACTTGTATATGAGTTGTTGGTTTGTCAGGGTTTGGAGAGGTTCGAGTTGAGCGTTGGCCTAGAGAATAAACTGGAATGGCCCCCTTATGGTAGTTAGGCCGTTTAGCGGAGTGTATTTGCATTTTGAAAAGTTTTAAAAGTCTATAAAAAGTGCTTAAAAAGTCTACAGTCTACAAATGATATCATAAAACTCCATCAAATTGTTACAAAAAAAAAAAATTTTTACACCACACAGATCCGTACACAAGTATGAAAGTATTAGCCCAGAAATTTTTTGTAAGGAGGTAATTTTTCTCTGTAAAGTATGAAAACATTTTAAACCTATACAAATTTTGGTATCCACGTATCGTACCGCCCCACGTGTAGAATAAAGTGTCATTGGGGCGTACAGTGAAGCTGTAATACCAGGCCCTCAAGAAATGGCGTCAAATGCGGTTTTCCTCACCATTTCACTGCATTAGGAATTTTTTCCCGATCTCCAGTACCAGCAATGGAATATTACATATCATCACTATGAAGTGCAATTTGTACGCGAAAAACAAACCACAACAGGCACTTAACGTGTACAATTAAAAAAGTTGTATATTTTGATGGTGGGGAGTGAAAAGGATAAGAAAAACAAAAAGGGGTTCAGTGGGTAAAGAGATGACTTGGGGGGGGGGGGGGCTTGGATAACAAAAAAGTATACTTTCGGGCACACTCAGTGCATCGCGGTGTGCTCCATTCCATCATTGCGGCAGTGACTCATGACCAGTATGCAGCTGATCCGAGGTCTCGTAGTTTTTACGGGTGGCAGTGCGATGGTTCAGCACACGGTTAGCCTCTGTATACATTCAGGAGAACAGGTGGTGCTGCCATTGGAAGCGGAGAAAAGAAGAACGCAGTTATACTTCTTATTATTTTTACAAGCTACCCGCTCCTATTGAATACTTGAAAAAAAACTGCACTTAACATTCTTGCTTCTGTTCACTAGCCAGTGCCCATCTCTCAAGTTGAAAGTTATGTGATCTGCAAAGTAGGCTTTGTTATTCTAATCCAACTAAATAACCTTTTACCCGCTTAATGTGAATTATTTTTTTCAGAATACGGAATACATATTATGCCTTGTCATGGTTAAATTTACCAGTGCACATGCCAGATACTATGGCGATTTGTGCAAATAAATCTTTTTTACTTTTATTCTGCAGGCCATTTGAGCATACATTTAAAAACCATCTATGGTGTCCAATGCTCAGTTACTCCTTGATACCCATCATGTCGTCCTCTTCCAGTCTGTTACCAGCAGCACCAGATACCCAGCTACAGGCTTCTCAGCATTCCCCTTGGCCTGTATATTAGATGGGCAGCTAATGGCGTTCAAGCAGCACAACTTTATGATTTATAGTGTTTCCTTATAAGCATGGCTGCGCCAATATGCACAGCTCTTCTACCTTGTGTCACCCCTTCATGCCTCAGATCTGGTAAGCTCTGCGAGCAGGGCCTCCCTACTCATAGTGTTTCCAGTGCGTGTGTACCTCTGAATAATTATTTATTTCTACATGTGAGTTTAAGAGCTGTGGAACAAGAAGGCTATTATAAAGATGAATTATATAAATTTATGGAGAAAAAAGCCACTTGTTTTAGATTAAAAAAAAAAAAATTAAACAAAAAAAAAAACGCAACCGCAAACGAAATGGCTTAATTTTTTTTTCCAAAATACACAGAAGCACAATGTGCATGGGTTTAAAAAAAGGTAAGTATTACGAATGAAAAATTACTCATTTATATAACAATTTGTTTAATTAATACAATATGTATATTAGCATTTATCAGCTTTATTACAGTCCTTAAAACAATTAAGATATTCAATGTTCTTGTTTTAAAGTCCATTGTATGTTAAATAAAGTTAATCCACCTGAAGCAAACAGGAAAATACCTTAGTTAACTCCACATAAGTCCAACAACACTATTTTGGACTTGATGTTTGCACCCTAAATATTCAACTAATGTTTCCGATTCACTTCCCACTCTAGTCTTTAAACTACCTAAGCTCCTTGCCCTCGGATGTTTGACTTTATAAGAACAAAGGTCGATGAGTATAAAGAGACAAGCTCCAACGACTGTGGCATTAACCCTTCTGCCTGAAAAGAAATTCTTCAGAAAAAAAAAAAGTTATACTATGATTACCTATATTATATTACTGGTATATATTATATTTGTGATTGTTTTATATATGTGTTTGATCATTTATATCTTGATTTTGTTCAATGTAAAGAAACAAAAATCGGCTTGCAGGGCATCAAACAAATCTGTAAACAGTAGAACTTAAGTTAGTTCTACATTATATCTAGAATTATTCTAGTCTCCATGAACACTATAAATATGCATGCACACTCCAAAGGACTACATTTGATTTTAATGAAAACCCATGTAATTGGTTCTATTCCAAATCTAAAAGGGTATTATATGAGATTTGTTGACAATATAACGCCTAGCCAGTAGCATAATTCCACTATAAATATAACAATTTGTTACTAATTAATCAGACGATTGATTCCTAACTACTCAATTATCCGCTAACAGAAACATGTGCATCAGTTCTGTATACATGTGACAGACGAATTATGTGCAATTTAAATCCTAAAAGGACCTATACATCTGTTACAGCAGTCATGATTTAACGCCATTTAAGAAATATGGAGCTCCGGCCATTGTGTCCAATTGAATCATTTGCATTGCAAACAATTCGAATGAGCAGCCAGCATTTCAAGAGCGAGGCAGGATGATGTTTTAATCTACTGACACTGTCCTTTGCTTAAAAACACAATGATTGTCCACAGCTCAAATATTTGCGAAGGCAATAAGTGGACAGACTGCTGAATTAATCTATGGCTAAGCGAATAAGGGTTATAAACTCTTCTTTACTGATAACAGAATGAATGGTTCTTAAAGGCAAATCATCAAAACATCAAAAAATCAAGCTTAATAATCAGGGACATTGCTCGTAGATCCAGGCATTTGTGAATATGAAATCACTAATATTGGTTATCATGGTTGTCCCTCCCTTCTAAATGCAAAGTTCGCATATTCTAATGAACTGAAGGCTCGGGGGGACGTTTCCATGGCCATAGCTGCTGTTTATAGCTTCTCAGGTTGTTTACACCGTCTTCCTTAGCACTTTCCTTCTTCCTCCGCAAAGAAAGATAAGTACAGATGGGGGGGGGGGGGGGGGGGTTCGGAGAGGTGCTCAACAGAGGCTCTTAGTAATCCCCAAGGCTATATAAAGAGATACCACCGTCCGAGCCTGGACCTAGATATGTTCCATTATTATTCTGCTTGAGTTACATAGTAACAAAGGTTTATATTGTTGAAAAAGACACAAGTTTAAACCAAGAAAGGGAAAGGGTTGTATGAAAAGGGATTGTAGGAGAAACAATTCGTATTAAAACATAACCTGAATGTTAGTTTGATGTGAAAAAGGCATCTAGACCCTTCTGAAATCCCTACTGGCCCTTACTGTGATCAGCTCTGAGGCAGGCTATTCCATGTTCAGGGGCTGAACTATGGTATATTGTTCTTCAATCAGTGACGGAATGATAAAAAAAAAAAAAAAAAGTATTAAAAAGGGGGAAAGGAAAAAAAAAAAGTCTTTTATAGAGGTGAAAAAAACCTTTGAATCTGTAGATGAACCTAAGGAAGCATGATGGATTGACTGCTTACCTATTTTTCAACATATGTGTAGAGTGTGCACCTGTACTTCTGCAAACTGTCAGCCTGTCTTCCCTATGTAGCGCTCTCCACCTCCTGCATTTCGTCTTCAAATGATGTGGTCGTTGTAAAAGGGTAATATTGAAACTTTACAATATCTGCTAGTAATAGTTATACATAGTATTAAAAAATGTTGTAAATCTATATGCATTGGTTAGTGTTCATTTAAAGTTTAGAGGTTTGTATCAATTTATCTTCCAAAGCATCTTAGAAATGCAGGGTATGCAAAAATGGGCAATCAGGCACAATTTGTGACAGAGCTATGTAAAGTACACATGACACTGCTGAAATATTGATGTGAGTCCAATTACATCAATCATGGGTATCAAAAAACACAATTTATACAAGAACATTTAAGAAATATACAGAATTGTCACGATCATAACATGTAAGTCTTTGGTTGTGGTGTTCAATTTTTATTTATTCTCAATAGCATCCATTTTTTTTTTGAGGGCATTGTGATTAACCCACGTTACATAGCAACACAAGCATCAAGGACTGAAAAGCTCTACATGACACCTGCAGATCACGTAGGACCTGTATTGTCGGGGTTGCAAGCAACCTTTACGTTTACATCTTTTAGAGAAGCTGCAGTAAAATTTCAGTGAATTATGTCTAGAACGTAAAAAAATAACGAGAAATGCCTGTATGGAGCAATTATTTTTAACCGTAGCTTCTCCATGGATTGATACTTTGAAATTTACAAGCTGGAAAATCCATAATGCAGCATGCCAGTGGTTTTAAAGCAAAGGTCAAGCAGGACACTTCTATAGTTCCAAGCAACTTTTAAAATTATGCAATGAGCCAGAAGGGCTCAGAGGGTTTCCCAGAACTGCTTTGTGCTGTAGATTCACAGGCTGTGACCACTGTACAGGTTTACTTTCCACCCCTCTACCATGAGCTGAACACTCAAGGGAGCGGTGTTGGGAATGATTAGCAGGAGCATGGGGGTGTGTGTAACGCCTGTGAAGTTACAGCCCAGAGGCTCTCTTAGCATAACTTACAAGTTGAGATTTAGAAGAGAGAAAGCCTGGATAAACACAATAAAGAGTTACCAC
The DNA here is from genome assembly GCA_019512145.1 of Engystomops pustulosus. Taxonomy (NCBI): domain Eukaryota; kingdom Metazoa; phylum Chordata; class Amphibia; order Anura; family Leptodactylidae; genus Engystomops; species Engystomops pustulosus. The sequence continues at coordinate 115,505,402 of CM033643.1, read as the reverse complement.
AGTCCAAAGTGCCTGGGACCATGTCCCTGAATTGTTATGCTTTATTTGATTAGGGGTTTCTTACATCATCATGAACGCCTGATGACTTTAGAGGTCGCTGTAGTATTACTGCTCCCGGCGCTAGCCGCTAGGAGCAGGACCTGGTCACTGGGTGTCAGGACAAACCAGAGACCTAGGAGAAGGAGATGTGGTTCATTACCGCTTCTTCATCTTCTGCTTCTTCACAGCATACGTACACACATACCCCGCTACACGACCCCAACAGCATCGCCATCATAGTCGCCCCATTTGCCGAGACTCAACTATTACCGGTATATATCAAAAGCACGAAACAAAAAGGGGAATTTACTAATTAATGTTCATTTTGAGGAGTAATTGGAAAACTAAAAGAAATGTAAATAAAATTATAAAAAAGCCTTTTTTCACCTTTAACCCCCAAATAAAAAATAATTTAAAAAAAAAAAGTTTTAAACTTTTATAAAACGTTTTAACGAGCTATGTGAGTAGCAAACATGTTTTAAAAGTAGAATGCAAATACAAAAAAAAAGTTAGGCCCTTTGTATTACCTTTTAGGCCTATAACCTTGTACTCCTGATTGGTGATAAAACTTGGACCAAGCTAGCAAGAAAAAAAAACAAAAAACAAATGCTAATACTGTCGCAAAAATTCCATTTAGGCCTCTTGCACCTGGTTTTTCGGCGGGGGTTGGGTATACACATGCCACAAGCTGCGGCTGGATACAGGGCGGGGGGGCATAGAGGGTATGGCGCCTTGTTGACGGTACAGTGACAACAAGTGTGGCACCATCAGTGATGGGAAATAAAGAGCATGCTACATCTATCCCATGTCTATGGCCTGCACCACGTTTAGTATGGAGAGATGGAGAGCGCACAGCTGTAGTTTAGCCTGGCCAGGCAAGCATAGGCTGTGTGAAAGCAGCTTAAGGTACATTTCACATGGCGTTTGGGGGGATGTATATGCATATACCCCATAGACAGCAATGGTGGCCCGGCGGCAATCGATGCCACAACATGTGGCCGACCCGTAATTGGTTGCTGTTCTGCCACAGTTCATTATATGAGCTTTGAGCGGCTACTACAGGGATGAGTTAGAAGACAACGTATGTGTGAGGTAAGATAATAGGGGAGGATTATCAGACGTCTGAGGTAACTGTTCCAGTTGCCCATGGATCGGGGGAAAAACCAATCAGCATCGATGCTAAGTTATAGCAGTTGTGCCCCAACAGTGAAACTTGGGCTCTGAGACTGCCAGCATACACAGTCAGAGGACAGTCTATAGAATATAAAAATTTTTGTCACCGCATATAATTGTTATAAGCGACTCGAGTATAAGCAGAGACCCCCTAATTTTACCACCAAAAACTGCGACAACCTATGGACTAAAGTATAACCCAAGGTTGGAAATGAATTGGGCACAGCCACCCAGTAGTGACAAGCAAGCCCCAACCTGGTACACAGACAGCCAGCCGGCCCCACCTGGGAACAGCCGGCCCCCACCTGGTAAACAGCCGCCCCCCCACTGATGACACAGCCGGAAAGCCGGGCCCCCCCACATGGTACACGCCGGCCAGCCGGCCCCCAATGGACACAGCCGGCAGCCGGCCAACCACCTGGTACACAGCGGCCAGCGGCCCACCTGGTACACAGCCGGCCAAGACGGCCCCCACCGGGTACACAGCCGCCCGGCCAGCGGCCCCCACCTGAGTACACAGCGGCCAGCGGCCCCAACTGGTACACAGCCGGCAGCAGCGGCCCCCACCTGGTACAAAGCCAGCAGCCAGCCAGCCAGCCGGCCCCAATGGTACACAGCAGCCAGCAGCCAGCAGAAGGCCCCCACGTGGTACCAGCCAGCACAGCCAGCAGCGGCCCCCACGTGGTACACAGCCAGCCAGCCGGCCCACTGGTTACACAGCCAGCCAGCCAGCCAGCGGGCCCACCTGGTCACAGCCAGCCAGCCGGCCCCCACATGGTACACAGCCCAGACAGCCAGCCGGCCCCCAACCTGGTTACACAAAACAGCCCAGCCAGCCGGCCGGACCCCACCTGGATACACAACACAGCCAGCCAGCCGGCGGCCCCCCACTGGACACAGTCCGCCAGCGGCGGCCCCAACCTGGTACACAGACAGCCAGCCGGCCGGCCCCCCATCTAGGTACACAGCCCGCAGCCGGACGGCCCCATTGGTACACAGCCAGCCAGACGGCCCCCATCTAGGACCAGCAGCCAGCCAGCCGGGCCCCAATCTAGTACACAGCCAGCAGCCAGCCGGCCCCCATCTTGTACAAGCCAGAGCAGGCCGGGCCCCATCTGGAACACAGCCAGCTAGACGGCCCATCTAGTACAGCCAGCCGTCCCCCATCTATACACAGCCAGCCGGCCCCCATCTAGTACACAGCCAGCCAGCCGGCCCCCATGCCGGTCCCCATGTAAGTATACAGCAACCAGCCCATGGTAAGTATACGTTCAGCAGCCCATTACCCATATTTGCAATGTAAAATCTATGGATATTGCACAGCGCCATGTATTTTTATGGATATACACACACACACACACACACACACACACACACATATATTGCTTTCCAAAGCCCCATGTGTGAGGTGACTGAGTTGGTCCTTTTCTAGCATTATTGGTCATGAGAGGACCTCACATGTCAATGACACACTGTTTAACAACAAAATAGACCATGGGTATGCTGTTTGAGCACCCATATTGCACATGTTTTATGTACAGGTAGCCTAATGCCTCATGCACATGAGAAGGGGGGTCTATCGGGCAGAGTCAGTGTGGCAAGGCATAGTGAATTGCACAATTCCTATGAACTGGGGTGGGGCGAGTGGTGCATTTGCACACACTAATATATGCATAAAGAAAGGTTAGGGAAATATTTTAGTTAATGTGCTTTCAATATTGATTACACACGATTCAGGATTCAAAGGGTAAATTAGAATCAAATAGAATCAAACATTTCCAAATATCGGTTATTGTTTAGTCTATGTGAATAAGACTGCTCAAAGATGCAATAAGCGTACGCGTTATACTTCTTTCATAAATTGGATATCTTCTAAAAGCACACGAATACAGAATAAAATGTATGAGATTTAAAGAAAGCCTTATCAAATTAGAAAACACTTTCAAATACCTTAAGTTATTGGTGTTGATCTGGTACCTGATGGCCATGTCCATAGATCTGACAAGCCGCTTTTTTAACTGGCACCTGACGGTGCTGCAACGTCACACGTTCTTGGCCCTTTTAAAGCAGGCCTTTTGCGTCCAGCGTTTTTGAATGTTTGCCCGGCGTTCTGACTGCGTTTGACACCAGTTAATCTTCATTTCTAGAAGTGTAGGCAGCTGTGGACAATTAAACCACAACGCACTTTTTGATGTTGAATGCATGCGTTTCAGACTCCATTTAGAAGGTCCACAAACGATGTGTGGGCGGCCCTTCACAATCAGTTTTTCCATTGGCTGTTGGTCCAACTGTGTATGGCCATTCCAAACAGCACCCTTGACGCGTCGGGCGGTGACAGGCCAGAGGGTGACCCCACACCGAGGACACCTGCAGAACGGTCCTGAGCTTTTGTAAAACCGTACCACTTGAAGTGGCAGGTTTCAGATGTGAATACGAGCACCAACTCAGGGTGAGGCGTGGTGCCAGAGCTTATTTGTGGTAAGGTGTTTTAACAGCGGGCGTGTATGTTGTTAAACACTTTTGAAATGTATGCCGGTGCAGGGAGGTAAGAGCTCGGCTCTCCTCACTTCTGTATGTAGCCGGCGCATGGTAAAGCTACCAATACGCGACCTTCCTACGTATGCTTTATATAAGGGTTGTAACAGCATGTTTTAAAGAGCCAGCAATAACAGCGGTTTACGACACGGTAACAAGCTGTACGCTCCGGCACCAGCTGCAACCCTGAGATCTGGTGCGTGCGGTATTGTCCTCTGAACCTGCCGACTTCAGTGTAGGTTTCGTTAAACAGGTCTGTGGATCTCTGGAGAAATATTTCTCGCACTCTTTACAACATCAAACTCATATACGAGTCTCCCAGAAGGCTGGTGCGCACACTTGATTCATGGACTTTTAATGTAGAGATTCGCGCTTGGCTAACCGTTTTCACACATGCCTGAGCGGTGAAATGTTGTTGATCCGTAAGTGCACAGGACTAGACAGGTGTACAGAAAGGGTGGATCATGGGCTTGTGTCTCGTGAGTTGATACCCGAACATTTAAGACAGTGGATCAACCGTGCGTTGGAGCAGAAATGAAAACCTTTGACTGAGGACCTTGTGTTGGACCAAGTCTAAGTGTGGTCTCAAATAGTTCAGTTGTGTAGTGATGAGTGCCAGTTTGTCAATTCACTGGGTTGTGAAGCTGGTGTGTAATCAGAAACCTTATACCCCATGTGTGTGCTGCCCCCCGCTCCCCCTCAGTTTGCCAAGCACATAAAAAAAAAAAAACCCACCTTAGGGCGGTTCGCGATGCCTGGTGCAGCTCCCCGATACTTGGATCCCCGTAGCTCCCCTATTTTCTTCTCTTTGCTCTAACAGCGGGCAGAGACGTGTCCACGTGATCTGCCTGCACACAGTATGACATCATCAGTGGCGACACCACCGCACTATAGCGTCTCTGCCAGCTAATACAGCATATAGCAAGACAGAAGAGGAGCCGCACCGAGCATTGGGGCGCCGGAGGGCGAGTATGCAAGTTTAGTTATTTTTTTGTGTATAAGCAGAAGTGAGGTTTTTCAGCACATTTTTTTTTGTGCCTAAAAACTCGGGTTTATACGGTAACCCATTCTATTTTGTAGTAGCCAAGAGCTACAGTTTACTGTAAATAAATTCGACAAGTGAACCAAAACTTGCCAAAAAATCCAGTTGCACCATTTAGTTAGAGCTTAGTGTTTATGGCTTTCATATGTCACATCGCCTTTACTCTTAGGGGGAATATAAATATGGGGCCCCCATATTTATGTAGCGGTGTTACATTTTAACATGTTTGGTAATGATATGTAAATTATTGAATGAATGATAGACTCCTTGCTGTCATAGCAACCAATTGGTGCTCCCAGATTAAAAACAACAGTGGGTGACTACCAGGAAATAGATGGCAGGGTTTGGCTGCGGAAAGGTTAAAAAGTGCAATCTGCGCTTGGTGGGTGTTAACTGCGGGTGTCTATTTTAATGAAAGAGCAGAAACCCCACTTTACATGGAGAGTGCTTAGCCCGTGAGCCCTTCTCATTAATGACCACATGCTGGATATGGACAACTTACAGTACAAAGATTTGATACAGCAAGGCACACGTTGTTAAGGGCTCAAATGTTTCGAATACAAGAAACTTGTAACACCACATTCTAACACGCTTTACTAACTTTATACTTCAGTGTACTGAGCTGTGCCAAGGGATATTCTTTAAGACCTAGCCGTTGTCTTGAGACCCCACGTTTTTTAATATACTAATATAATAATGATTATACAAGGCGGTCCCTACTTAAAGGACACCCGATTACGACAACCCATAGTACGACAGACCCCCTGACCTCTGGGGAAGTGCTAAGGATGCTTTCTATAGTCCAGGATGCATGACAGCGTTAAAGTGTCTGAGCATGAACTTATTGATAATCCTTGGTTCCATTCATGCAAAAAATGTTTAAACTCCATTGTCACTGGGGCAAAAATTTTTTTGTCTGGATCTACAATTATAAAGTATACAGTTTCGACTTACATACAAATTCAACTTAAGAACAAACCTCCGGACCCTATCTTGTACGTAACCCGGGGACTGCCTGTATACACATACATATACACATATACACATATGTATAATATATATTTTTTAATAATTAAGGGAAGTGTAGAGACTGCCAATGAACCTGGTAACAAGAAGGATCTAGGATTTTTCTACAATTAATTAAGCATCACATGTATAGAAAGTTTTTTTTGGTATACTTCCATTTACAGCATTCATAAATTGGCAACAATTTGCTTTGCTTTTGATTGCAAGAGGTTTTTAGGAATAAATGCACATACCGATCGCCTTTTGGTTTACGTTTCTGAACAATTTTTCCCTTGGGTCTTCTTTCACTTCCTATGCAGGGATTGCCTCCTGGGCCGGTTACCCGTAATGACTCAAGACCTTTGGAACATTTCTTAAATGTGAATTCAACAAGCTCCCCTTCTTTAAGGCTTCTAAAACCTTCCATATAAAGTTTGCTCTGTGAAAAAATTGACAAAAAGAAATGCGTCATAGTTACCCATATTTGCAATGTAAAATCTATGGATATTGCACAGCGCCATTTATTTTTATGGATACACACACACACAGCTTTCCAAAGCCCCATGTGTGAGGTGACTGAGTTGGTCCTTTTCTAGCATTATTGGTCATGAGAGGACCTCACATGTCAATGACACACTGTTTAACAACAAAATAGACCATGGGTATGCTGTTTGAGCACCCATATTGCACATGTTTTATGTACAGGTAGCCTAATAAATATTGATTACACAGATTCAGGATTCAAAGGGTAACTAGAGATCAAAATAGAGAATACAAAATTTCCAAAATATCATGGTTATTGTTTAGTCCTATGTGAATAGATCTCAAAATGTGCAATATAGTAGCGTTATAAACTTATTTCATAAATTGTATATCTTCTAAAAGCACAGAATAAGAATAAAAATGTAAATGAGAAATTAAAAAGAACGCTTATCAAAATTAGAAAACACTTTCAGATACCTGTAAGTTATTGGTGTTGATCTGGTACCTGATGCCAATTTCCATAATTATCTGACAAGCCCTTTTTAACTGGCAGCCTGACGGTGCTGCCAAACGTCACGTTCTTGGACCATTTTAAAGCATGCATTTTCAGTCCATGCGTTTTTGAATGTTTGCCATGCGTTTGACTGCTTTGAACCAGTTTATCTTCATTTCTAGAAGTGTAGGCAGCTGTGAAACAGATTAAAACCAACCAAACGAACATTTTTGATGTTTAAAAATGCATGCGTTTTCAGTCCATTTAAGAAAGGGTCCCAAAACATGATGTGTGGCGGCACCTTAACAATCCAGTTTTCATTGGCTTTGCAAAATGTTATGCCATTCCAAACAAGCACCCTATGACAGCTCGGATGAAGGCCAAAGGGGTGACCCCATCAGCCATAGCAAGAGACGTTGATCTTTTTAAAGGAAACCTACCACTTGAAGTGGCAGGTTTCAGATGGAAATACCGAGCACCAGCTCAGGGTGAGCTGGTGCCGGAGCTTATTTTTGTTAGTGTTTTAAACCGCTGTATTGTGGTTTAAAACACTTTTTAAAATTTATAGCCGGCGCAGGGAGGTAAGCGCTCGGCTCTCCTTCACTTCTTATGTAGCCGTGCGCATGGTAAGCACCAAGCGCGTCCTCATAGTATTCTTTATACCTAGTTTTAAAAGTGTTTAAACCGCAATACAGCGGTTTAAAACACTAACAAATAGCTCCGGCACCAGCCACCCTGAGCTGGTGTCGGTATTGTCCATCTGAACCTGCCACTTCAAGTGGTAGGTTTCCTTTAAAGTCTGTGATCTCTAGAATATTTCTAGCATCTTTACAACATCAAACTCATTCAATTCCCCCAAGAAGGCTGGTCGCCCTTGAGTGGACTGTATAATGTAGAGAATTCTCCTTGGCTAAACGTTTCAACACTGCAGCTGAAATGTTTTCCAATTCAGCACTGAACAGGGTATGGATCTGGCTTGTCAAAGTGTCCCAACATTTAAGAGCAGTGATCAAACCTCATTAGCAGAAAGAAACCTTTGCTGAGGAGCATGTTATGTGGACCAAGAAGAAGTGGTCTCTAGTTCATTTTAGTGATGAAGGCAAGTTTAAATTCACTTGAATGCAAGTGTGTATCAGAACCTTTAACAACATGTGGTTGCTTCCTTGTATTCTTCACTCTATCAGCCATCAATTTAATGAAGGACAATATCCCCTGTCACACAGTAAAACGGGTTTCCTTGAAACAGAAAAAACAAAAAAAAAAAAAAAAAATGAAATTGCCAGCCCACAATCCTGATCCAAGGCTGGATTCACACTACCGTTGCCCGACGTACCGTAGCATGGCAGGCACACAGCAGCACACTGGGAGAGGAGGAGGGGGAGAGCGCTGCTCACCCCGCCCCTCTCCATAGGAACATACGACGCATGGCAGATAGGACATGTCCCATTTTTTCATGGGGTACAGAGTGGTACGGTGCCGCACGTGTGCAGCACCGTACTGCTCCTGTAGGGTACCGTGCACCCATTGCCGTCTATGGGGGACATATATTGGTCATATATACGTCGGCCGTATATACGTCCCCCCATGTGGCAGTGTGAATGAGGCCTAAACCCAAAAAATACCTTTGGTTTCCTTAGTGACAAAGTTATGGCCAAAAAAACCCAACAAACAGAACTGTGGAGGATACTGGAAGATGAGAGGACCAAAATCACACCAGCGCAGAGTGAGCGAGTAGTAAAGCCTTGTGGCCGCAGATGTGTTTAAGTATTTCAAAGCAAAGGCCTGTTCAGGAGGAGGGGGGTAAGCAGGGAATGACGTATAGACACAGAGTGGAATACACTTCACGCCACTGCACTGCAGGGTGTCTTCTAATGACCATGATTGCTATAGCGGCCCTTCCAGTATTGTGAATGCGGGCAAATACAGAAGCTATAAAACACTACTATGCATTTATGTGAATTTTTCTAATATATATATTTATAAGACACACGGAACCAGAAGTTTACTTGCCACTTACATGCAATCAGAATAAACCTTTCACTTTTTAGGTCAATTAGGATTACAAAAATTGGCAAATCCCACAATGCTTTAAGGGGGTGAATTTTTCAAAGCACTTTTATTACTTTCTGAAAAGTCTAAAAGGTTTGCATACACTAGGATTACTATGCCTTTAAACAATTTGGGACAGAATAGGTGATTATGTCATACCTTCAGAAATTTAGATTGGTTTATTGTCCACATACGAGCTATAGCTTATTCAGATGGGAATGTCCACTGCGCATCAGCAAAAATGTGAACATATGAGACATCTGTGTTCAGTCCATAATGTATCTGCATCAGTTTTTTTTTTCACGTCTGTATGATGATTTTTTATTTTTGCATATAATAAAAAATGGATGGGTTTATAATCTATTTTTTGACCTGCCCAGTTGTTTGCCCATCAAACGGATAAACAGACAGCATAGTGATCAGTCATCTGTGAGTCACTTTTTTGTTTTTGTGGATCCATTGACTTCTGTGGAGGTCCATAGCGTGCATGTGGAAAAAAAATTGTACATGTTGCAATTGTTTTTCCACTTTGTGCACATCCATGAAAAAAACAATTGTGTAAATAACAAAACCACAGCAAACAATAGGTCAGTATCCCATCCGCAAAAAAAAAAAAAAAAATTTAAAAATGGATACAATACAGACCTCAGAAACACCTGTCTGAATGAGCCTTTAATTAGGGATGTACCTGTGGATGTATTTGAGGCAGACTGCTTCTTTGTATATCATCATGGAAAAGTAAAGAAACCTGCCAAGATATCAGGAAGAGAATCGTCTACTTGAACAATTTTGGTTCATCTTCGGGTGCAATTTCCAGAAACCTAAAGGCGCCTCATTCATCTGTACAAACAATTAAACACAAGTATAAACAAGATAGGAATGTTCAGATGTCAAAGCGCTCAGAAAGGAGATGGGTTCTGTGTCCCAGATATGCACATTTTGGAACAAAGCACGTTCAGATCAACCCAAGAACAAACACAAAACACTTTGTTAAGATGCTTGCTGAAGCTGGTAAGAGGGTGACATTATCCACAATGAAATGAGTACTGTATCGAAGACTCTGGGCTGAAAGGCCCCTCAGCCAAGAAGAAGGCATTACTCCATAAGAAACACAAAAATGCTAGGTTAATTTTTGCAAATGCAGAGATCTTTCATTTTGGAGACATGTCCTGTGGTTGGATGAAACTAAAATTGAACTGTTTGGCCATAATGACCGTCGCTACGATGAAAAAGGCAGAAGCTTGTGAAACATAGGGGTGGGATTGATTTGCTGCAGGAAGGACTGATGCACTTCACAAAATAGATGGCACCATGAGGAAACAATGTGGAAATACTGAAGCAACATCTCAAAATATCAGCCAGGAAGTTAAAGCTTGCCACAGATGGGTCTTCCAAATGGACAATAATGTAAAGCATACTGCCAAACTGGTTACAAACAAAACTTATACTGTATACATGAGAATAATGCAATTTTTTCATCACATTTTATGACCTCTTTAGGTCCCACTAAGAGCTAGATTATCATTGGCACTTTTGGAGCGCCAGCCCCAGCAGCTACAATAATTATACCGTCTCCGTTTTCAGTAAATAATCACTTGCATGGCTTCTTTAACCCCTTAAAACTGAGGCCCTTTTTCATTTTTGTGTTACCAGTTTTTACTCCCCACCTTCAAAAATCCATAACTTTTTTTATTTTCCCATGTAAAGAGCTGTATGAGGGCTTGTTTTCAGCATAACAAATTGCACCTCATAGTGTTGTTAGTTAGCATTCCACGCTACGTACTGGGAAAAAATTACAATTGCTGTTAAAAAAACCCATTTGTGCCGTATTCTTGTGGGCTTGGATTTTACCGGTTTCACTATGGGCCCAAAATGACATATGTAGTTCATTCTTTGGGTCGGTGCGATCGTGGGGATACCAAATTTGTATAGGTTTTCATATATTTACAAAAATTAAAACCTTCTGTTCTGGTGCTTACAATTTTTCCATATTTCTGTGTACGGAGCTGTGGGTAGTGTCATTTTTTGCAACTTTTGTTGATGTGAGCACTATGTACAAAACTGTTGGGGCCACCTTCTTACTGCTAGGAATGTCCTAATAAACTTTGCACGGTCTTTAATGTGCAAACTGCTTGCATATGTATTTAAGAAGCGTCCGCGCCAAAAATGTGTCGCAAGCGACCCTTTTGTGGAACGTCAGCACTACACAAATTTTGACATTGAAGTGGGCGGTCCCATGCACAGTCAGACCGTGCACCTTATATAACATGTCCAACAGAATTGTATCACACGCCCCATGTTAAAGGTGCACCATAAAAAAGTTGGTGCAATCTGTCAGGGCAGTGCAGAAAGCGCCAAATTCATGACGAACAGGCGCTACAAATCAGGTGAATCTGGTGCCCTCTGCACACTGCACAGGCAAACTGCAATGTTTTAGTAAATGTGCCCCTTTGTTTTCCCATCTTTCCCTGTGCTGTTCAAATGATAACTCCCCTTTATTCCTTTGGTGGGTACAATCACAGAACCAAATTTATATATTTTTATCATATTTTAGTACTAAAAATGTTTGTTTTTCATCTTTTATACAAAAAAAAAAAATCTTTGTTGACATATTCCGATGACAACTTATACTTTGAAGTATACGTAGTGTTTATGCAAAGCTGGCTTTTTCCTGCTACCATTTGGGGACTGCTACAACTTTTGATCATTTTTCAAAATGTTGAGTATATATTCAGCACCCCAAGGGTATATTAACCATTAAGACGTAGCATTTTACAGCTCTAAAGGCTCAGCCCGATTTTTTGGATTCTGACTTGCGTCGCTTTATATGGTTTATAAACTTTTTGACACGGTTACTTATCTAAAAGATTCTGAGATGTTATTTCCCACCATGTGGTACTTATAGTTAGTGGTAAATTTGGGCTGATAAGTTAGATTATGAATGCAGCATGTCAAGAGGGATGAGGTTGCTCCACTGACACCAGGTGTCTGAGCGCTCCCCCGTCCGGCACACCCGGTAGATCACTATACTGCCCCGGCGTTCACACCTCTCTGCCCACCTGACTCTGGAGGATTGCAGACTTCCTACAGGCCTACACCTAGAATATAGACTCGCCTCCGGTGCATTAAACTCATCACTCTCTTGACATGCTGCATTCATTAATCTAATACAGTAGGGGTCCCATTTGCCCTGATGAGCCTATTACATAGGCAAAACATGGCATTGTAGGAAAACGACCTTACTTCACTCAGCACGTAGTGCACCTTCGTTTTATCACCTTTTCTTATCATTCAATGCACCTGTCTTTTACTGTGGGCACATGACCGTGACTATCACAGTAACAGCAAAATGTCGAACCCCCCCCCCCCTTCCATTCTACATAGGGTAAGCAGGCGAGGGTAAGGGAAGGTTCCATTGGGACAGCAGTCGTGTAGGGCTGCTGCCAGATTTAGGATGTATCAGGGACACGTTAGGTCATCCTCCGCGCCTTGTTAGTGCCTAATAGGACCCCTCGCACTCTACACCCAGTGAGTGTCTTTCTTTACCCTGGTTATCCCCATACTGTGTACCTACCTTTGAGTATTTAGGACCCATCACCTGGATGAAGATGCTACTATGGCTTCGTCTGTCAGCACCAGGATCCAATATCTCTGTTGACTACACAGAGACCAATAGCGGAGAACACATCAACCATCTCTGCAAACACGGCAGATGCTCTTCATCTCCCTCTACTGAGCATTAGCAGCGCACAGTTGTGGGTGTGCCTTGCAGTCTTTTGCCCACAAGAATACGGCAACGCGGTTTTTTTTTACAATTTCCACTGCATTTGGAATTTTTTTTCCTGTTCCCAGTACATGGAATTAAATAACAAATTACATTCAAAATGGTGGTATGCAGAAAATAAGCCATCACACAGCTCTGTACATGGAAAAAAATAAAAAAAGTTAAATGAAAATGCCAAAAACAAAAAAGGGCTGCGGCGTTATAAAAAAAAAAAAATCCCCTACAATTACTCATTTATGCCCTCTGCATCTTGATCCCTGCGGTTAACTTCTCTAAGCTTTATACGCCGGATCACCTAAAAAGCACGGGACAAGATCTCGGAGGGAGCCCGGTTAAGATATAAATCTTCTGTAGAAAAAAAAAATATTTTGCCATATTCTGATGCTAGTAACTATTCATACTTCGGGTTATGAAGCTGTGTGAGGTGTAATTTTTGCAGGAATTTCTTTTCTACCATTTGGGGACTGATGATGACCTTTTGATACAAGTTTTATTAAATTTGTTATATGTTGCAAAATTAGGGAAAAAGTGATATTTGGACATATTTCCATTACGGAGTTCAATGCCTGGGAAACTATGTATGATAAATTGGACATTTTGGGAACAGAAAAACCTAACATGTTATGATTTTACAATCTATTTTAATACAAGTTCTAAGGAAAGAGAGCATTTGAACTTTTGGTTTTTTAAGTATTTTTCACCTATTTTTCAGATCCCCTTGCAGGAGGAGTAGTGCCCCACTGTCATATATGACAGCGGACACTGCTCTAACAGTCCAGAGGGTCGGTGTTAGCATGCGATCCTGCGGTCATTGCTGTGACCACGAGATTGATGTTCCTTTGGAATGTGCCCTTAGGTTTTTTTTTTACCAATTTCACTGCATTTGGAATTTTTTTTCCCGCTTCCCAGTACATGGCATGGGATATTAAATAACAAATTACACTTCAAAATGGTGGTATGCAGAAAATAAGCCATCACACAGCTCTGTACATGGAAAAAAATAAATAAGCCCGGTTAAGATATAAATCTTCTGTAGAAAAAAATATATATTTTGCCATATTCTGATGCTAGTAACTATTCATACTTCGGGTTATGAAGCTGTGTGAGGTGTAAATTTTGTAGGACGAGCTGACATTTCTTTTCTACCATTTTGGGGACTGAATGACCTTTTGATCACGTTTTATTAAATTTGCTATATATGTTGCAAAATGGAGAAAAAGTGATATTTTGGACATTTGGGCGCTATTTTCCATTACGGAGTTCAATGCTGGGAATAACTTATGTTATGATAAATTGGACATTTTGGGACACAGAAAAACCTAACATGTTTATGATTTTTGTTTATGACTATTGTTCACTGGCCACTATAGAATGTAAATCTTCGACTTTATCGCCCCATTTTTTGGACACGTCCCTGTCACGCTATTGTACTCACTTATTTCTTCTTACATTTAGACTTTTTTTCTTGTCACATCAATTCAGTACATACAATGTATATGATTTGTCTTATTCACAAAAAATTTTTTTCACTCCTTGGACCCCCTATATATTTTGAGTTTTATTGGGCCCCTTAATCTCACCTTTGTCTAGGCAGTTTCTGTTATTTGTTTTTTGTGCACCTTCTCATGTTTTTCTTTTTCTAAGTTTCAGACACTTATACGGTTGTTTGATGGGGCGATCAGTGAGCCATTCCATATGATGAACAAACTACGCACATGCTACGAATGAATAATCGAGTTTTGAAATTCTACGTAATTTCAGTTCCCGTCTTGCATATCTCCGTTTACCTGATGACATCCCGTTCGGCGTGGTGTGGATATTGTCTAGTCATGTCTCTTCTACTTTCCCTCCCCCTCTATTCCCTCCTCCTCAATCCCCGTCCCTACATATTTTAACATATTTGAGCTTTTGATGTATTCCTAGCAGTCCACATTACATTTGGCCTCTCTGTTTTGTCTAGGTTTATTTTGGATACTTTGAAGTATACAGTGTTATGCAAAGCTGGCTTTTTCCTGCTACCATTTTGGGGACTGTACAACCTTTTGATCATTTTTCAAAATGTTGAGTACTATTATTTCAGCACCCCCAAGGGTATATTAACCCATTAAGGACGTAGCCATTTTACAGCTTAAGGCTCAGCCCGATTTTTTGGATTCTGACTTGCGTCGCTTTATATGGTTATAACTTTTGAACACGGTTACTTATCTAAAAGATTCTGAGATTGTTATTTCCCGACATGTTGTACTTCATTTTAGTGGTAAATTTGGGCTCATAAGTTAGATTAATGAATGCAGCATGTCAAGAGGGATGAGTTGCTCCACTGACACACAGTGTCTGAGCGCTCCCCGTCCGGCATCACCCCGGTAGTATCACTATACTGCCCCGGCGTTCACACCTCTCTGCACCTTATTCTGGAGGATGCAGACTTTCCTACTGGCCTACACCTAGAATATAGACTCTCCTCCGGTGCATTAAACTCATCCCTCTTGACATGCTGCATTCATTAATCTAATACAGTAAGGGTCCCATTGTATATTTAATTATTTATTTCTCTTGAACATTGTCGTTTTGACCATTTGCTGTGTACATAAGTTATTCTAGTGCTGCTCTGGCGGGACCCTGCCATCCCCTCCCTCTCCCCCCACCCTCTTTTTACAACATTTTCGGGGTAGCCCCCATACATGCAATCCGTTTCTTTATATATAATCATTCGTTTATACATTTTTTTCTCCTATTTCTTCTTTTTTACTACAGGTGTAGACACACCATGGATATGTACACATCCTTCACAGGTTAGACACATTTTAGTGGACCTCGGTGAATTCCACACCGAATATGCACTACACTTTAAATTCATTCGTACCTATGTATTTATATACCGTATTTTCCGGGCCATTAGGCGCACCGGAATATAAGGCGCATTAGTCCGATGCGCCTTATATATGTAATAATTCCATATATAAGACGCATCGGACTATAAGGCGCAGGGTCGGGGGCGTGGCGGAGGTCCGGGGGCGGAGCGGAGACCCTACGGGACGCGACGCCGAGAAGAGACGCGGAACGCGGGGAAGGTGAGCGGGTATAGGTTGGGAGGAGGGCAGCGGACCCATACTTTACATAGGTCCCCGCTACCGGATACATCAGATCTCGCAGCGGCAACTGCAGACCACGCGGCAGAATTTGTTCGTGCCCGTGGTCTGCAGTTCCCTCTGGAGATTCTGCTGTCCTCCAGTCTCGTGTATCGGGGACCTATGTAAGTATGTCCGCTGCCCTGTGCCATACATAGGGCGACCCGACTATCAAGCGCACTTGGATTTCCAAAACAAGTCAATCCAAGGCTTTTAAGTGCGCCTTATGTCCCCGGAAATTACGGTAGTCGCTTAGCAAATCAGCACTAGTCCACTTTATGCAATATAGACATATTTGATTATTTTGTAATGGTTATTTCTGTCCAAAAAATTTCTTTATTCTATTTCATGTTATATCTTATCTACCGAATTTGCACCATACTCCAGTCTGTTCGTACTTATGTACTTATATATTCGGTCTAATGGAATTAGCACTTGTCAGTTTATGCATATATAGACACATTGGACACATTTGTAATAATTGTTAACCGTCTACAATTTTCTCATATTACTATTTATGCCGCATCTTTTTTAGCTATAATGCGTCGTTTATATAGGAATTTCCCCCTGCAAGTTTGTTTAGTCTCTCTATACTCGTGTTTTTTGCGTCTTAGGTGTACTTCTTGTTATGTAGCAGCCCTTTCCTTATATTCTAAATACCCGTTCTTTATCCCCTATGTTACATCCCACATTGCTGGCTACATTATATGTTCCAACGGGGGTATTGCATGTCGGCGTATCTTAATACTGCTGTACTTATCCATGCTCAATGCTATCATACTTCTTGCGCCATGTGTAATTGTCCCTGTTCGGATCCCTAATTAAGATTTTTTCTAGTGTTACACAAATATTGTTTGACTGAGCGACATTAATCTCTACCCAAACGTCGTACTGTACAACCCAATATTTGTTGGTACTTGTACCTCACCAGATGTTGTCTTGGATAGAACGACATGAGCATATGTCTATTATTTAGTTAATATAAATTTTTTAACAGATTTTTTTACCTTTCTCAAGTTCCGCTACTTGTAATTGCTTCGCCGATATTAAATATAATCCTACCTGTCCTGCTCCCTCAGTACCTGTTCGTACTAGTAGGAACGACTAATTCCTTAGCTATGTTTCGCTATTCGGAGTACAATGCCACTCCAACTTCCGTCGATGGCACCGCATGGCACACCTTTCCGGTCCCCGTGAAACGCACTTCCATGTGGAATCCTTTTTTCTCTGCGTACAGACCGATATTTGTCGCAGCCGCCTCCTTCCATAGGGCGGTCTTTTTGTCAATGAGGGGGAGGGGGTTCAGGTCTGGTGTCCTTGCCTCGTCAGAGCAGCCAAGCAGCGATTTAAAGTCCTCAAACTTTGAATGCCGACTAGCCCTCTGACGAAGCCCGTGAGCGGGCGATACGCGTGGGCATCCTGTTCTCCCAGCTTATACATCTTCCCCACGGTACACAGCAACTACTTTTCTGTTCACATCTATGCATCATTTGTGGCGACCCCTGGTGATTTATATTGTTGGTAGGGTATGACCATATTATTCCTGTGTCCTGACTGGTAGCCTTATGCTTCACAGTGTTTTCCGTGTGTTTTGTTTAATGTATAATGCAGTTTATTCTGGCCTCTTTGCTTGTACATTTCACATCATATATTCTCGAATGCTGGGGGGTTTATGGTCATTCTAAATTCTAACCCATCTTTATAGGGTTTTTTAATTGTTTTTTGGAGTTTCCATTTTCTCAAATAAAATTTGTCATTTTTTCACCTTTTTTTTGTGTTTATGAATTTTTACATCTATTTTAATAACAAGTCTAAGGAAGAGAGCTTGAACTTTTGTTTTTTAAGTATTTTTTACACCTATTTTTCATATCCCCTTGCAGGGGGGATAGTGCCCCTCCCGTCATACAGACCGGAACACTTCACTGCTCTAACATCCAATCAGGGCTGTTGCCTCTGGTGATCCTGCGGTCATTTGCTGTGAACCACGAGATTCCGATGTTCCTTTGGAGTGGACCACAACCGCTGCAATAAATAATAGATTTTACAAAAAAAATTTACTAGCACCAATCAAGCACCTATACAAATTTGGTATCCCTGATTATCGTCCCAAACCTAAGAATATACTAGAGATGCAATTAGGACTATGATACAGTGAAAGACGTAAAAACCAGAGTCCCACACAAGAATAGACACAAATGCTGTTTCTTGTCATTTTACCCCTTTGAATTGTATTTCCACGTTCACCGTACAATGTGATGGATACAAACATACTGTCCACTAGGAAGGGGGTACAATGAAGGAATTGTTACGCATGGAGCCAAGTCCAGCCCTTAATCCACTCTATACACGAAAAATTAAATCAAGTTTAAATTGGATTTTTGAAAAGTAGGAAGAGATCAACAGAAAGTAAATGGAAAAGCCCATCAGTGGCAATGGTTTAATGTTCCCCGCTATATCACATTATAAAAAGTTTACAATTTCTCTGGGATAAGGTTTGTGGTGGTACCAGAGGCATCGTTCACACATTGAGTGAATAACATATTTTGGTACATTGAGTTTTTCAACAACTAACTAACCAAAGACATGAAATCTTACCTGACTGTGCAAGCGATCGCAGATGGACCTTTTGAATTGTTTTCAAAACATAACCAAAATTCGATGTTGAACGTGGCCTCGGGCTCTACAACACGTCAAGGCACCTGAAAACTATTCTTCTGCGGCCTACAGCCCTTCGCTTCCGCGCCCCGCCATGTGAGTTACATCCACATACGGGTTCTCTCTAAAAAACTGCACAATATATCCTGTGTCATTTTCTACTTTTCTAATGATATAATGATCAATATTAGTGAATTACATCAAACACGCCATCTTGGATGGACAAACCGTGCCCCATGGCAATCACCAGAGAAGCCGTTCGTTGCCATGGCATCCTGATCTCTAATAGCTGATCCAAATACTACTGCATTACAGTAATATTGCAGTATTTTGTATCCGTGATCAGACCCTCAATTGGTTAAGTAACCCTAGAGGTCTGAGGGAAAAAAAAAAAAAAAAAAAAAGTTTAAGATCACCCCCCCCTTCCCCTAGAAACCAAAAACCATTAACATGTTAATTAACATCATCACGGTGCCAATGGGCTTTACTTCTTGATGACACTGACCAGGAACATTCAGGTCTTGGAGATGGACTTGTAGCCATGTATTGCTCATGCTTCCTCACAATTTTGATTCTCAAGTCCCTCACCGGTTCTTTGGCTTCTTTTCTTTTCTCCATGCTCAAGGTTTACCAACATGACGCACACGGGGCAAGTCAACTTTAATCCAGTTTTCATCTCATCTGGCTTGTAGTGTTATTTAGGTTTATTGCCACACCACTCAGTTAGGCCACAGGTAAGTTACAGGGATGTTAATTACACAAATTAGAGAAGCATCACATGATTTTCCAAACGTTCCAATCTTTTGTCCAACCCCTTGTTTATGTTTTGGTGTGGAATTTTATAATATCCAATTTGGCTGTTTGACAATTCTTTTTTGTGGTTTTTCCACTGAAGACAAATTAAAAATGAAGATAATAATACTAATGAATTTCTGATTGCAGATTATTTTTGGAAAAACTATTATCTGGACAGCCTGCAGGGGGTGTCCAATATACTTTTGCCAACCACTGTTAAAGTACTTTCTTTATTTTTAAGGTTGACATTGCAGATTTGTCTATGATTTCAAGATAACCGGTTAGGACCGGTCCCTTTTCCTATTTTTTTTGACTCATTTTTTCACTCCCCACCTTAAAAACTCTATTACTTTTTTATTTTATACTAAAGAGCTTGTGCTGGCTTGTTTTCTGCGTACAATTGCACTTCATATGAATGGTAATTGAATAATTCCATGCTATGTTATCTGGAGCGGGAAAAAAAAATCCCAAATGCGTGAAATTTGGTGAGAAACACATTTGAGCAGTTTTCTTGTGGGCTTGGGTATTACGGTTTCAGTGACGTCCCCAAATGCCTGTCTACTGTTATTCCTTGGTTGGTACGATTACGGGGATATCTAATTTGATAGGTTTTATAATGTTTTCAATCATACTTTACAAAATGAAACCTCCTGTACAAATTTTTTTTTAAAATTTTGCCATCTTCTAGCGCTAATAACTTTTTTATACTTTGCCGTACGGAGCTGTGGGTGTGTCATTTTTTGCGCCATTTGATCATATTTTCAATGTATCATTCTTAGGACTGTATGACTTTTGATCACTTTTTATAGCTTTTTTTTTAATATTTTTCAAATGGCCAAAATGCGCTATTTTTCCGTTACGGGTTAAACGCATTGAAAAAACCATTAAATTTATTTTGGATAGATCGGCCTTTTTGGAGCGGCATAACCCCATTTGTTTATGATTTTTACTGTTTATTTATATTTTGTCAGGTCTACAGGAAAGGGGGGTTGTTTGACATTTTTAGGGTTTTTTTATTATAATATTTTTTTTAACTTTTTTTTATTTTTACTATTTTTCAGACTCCCAGGGTACTTTAACCCGAGGTGATCAGATGATCCATCATATACGCCATACTACCTATGCAGTATATGGGGATTTTCCTTCTCATTCATCACAATGTGTTTCAGCATCAGCACATGTCTGAAGGGGTTAAAACGAAATAGCATCGGGTCTTTGGAAGACCCCGAGGCTACCATGGGACGGACGCCGCCTCCCGATGACGACACAGGAGCGACATTCTAGGCAAGATGGTGGCGCCCATGCTCCGTCATCCTTTTTGAGGTTGCCACTGCGATTGCTGTGATAACACGCGCAATCGGCTAGCAATATGCAGCAAGCTTACCGGTTATCGAGAGGGCTCACCCATGAGCCCTCTCCATGCAGCAGGACCTGAACAGCTGCCTTGAATATTACGGCGGGGGCGGTCTTGAAACCAGTTAAATACAGGTTTTATCATTTCTGCTGTGATCCACCTTGCAAGCACTGGACGCATCAAATTTACAGTCTAGATTGTACACGGTGGTTCCATTGAGTGAAACAAACTGGGCTGTGGCCTGAGCCTCACAGCAAATGTGTACCAAATACAAACACAAAACCAACTGACCAAGGTGTCTTAGTCTCCCTACAGTTGTTTCGTACCAACGGTTCATGCCACAAGCCACCAGGCTTTAGAACCTTACTTTCACTCCAATGTTTTAACATTGCACCTGTTAACAGCTGCTTTCTGCTAATGAAGAGCAAGGGAATTTGGCTTCTTCCCTTTCACACACCATACCACCAAGCGCACTGGGAACGATGAGGCAAGAGGAGTTAGTGAATTTTGGAATTGCCAGATCAGCAGTTACTTGACCATCCCTGAAACCCATCATGGTGCCTATGGGGGATAGAAGGCCAAAAATGATATCTTGTACTGAAGCTTAAAACAAAAAAACACACTTATCTAGGTACCAGTTCAAGTCTGTGTGATTGAAACAAATTTACACCAGCAGACCTTTAGTGAATATGGTCCCAGTTACTAACTCCAGAAACAGTCTATCTCACCTTATGATTTTAAAAAAAAAATAGTTAAAACAAAATAAGTTTAAACCACAGGAATGACAGTGCAAGTACGTTTGACAGCCTTATGCCAAGGAGAACTCTTACTTTCCTTTCGGGTCTAAAATGGCAGAGATGAAAAGAGGTTGCAAAGTTTTCCCCCAATGCAGCCTAATAGAAGGGGAGAAGGTGAAAAATTACTTACTTTGTTTATACTCCCCTATTTTTCACGCTATATATTGCCCAGAAAACCAAGTGTTTACTACCTTTCTTGACTTTCTTGAAACCTTTTATAGGCGCAAAAGCTGCCTTGAAATTGGGTGAATCCAGATGGATCCTTGCTACTACTCTGGTTCATAGCCTTTTTTTGGAGGAGAGAAAAGACGTACCATGACTGTTTGTTCTCATCCTTCTCACTTGGGGATAAAGTAAGGCTGTGATGTCCCTTTTTTTTTCGCACTCAAGATGGAAAAATAATTTAAAAATAGTGAGCTTTGAGGTCTGCTTCAAGATCACTGCTGCAATGTGTACAGTGTTTGGCTTTGTGTTCAACCACTCACCCCTAATGGCACATCTATATCCTCGGTCTCAGTGTCCTCTGTGACAGGAGATAGAAAATGAGTTATGTGCTGCAATAAAAACTGTAAATAAACCGCACTACTCTACTTACTTCCCACATTCATGTAGTTGTTAGGGAACCTATGTCATCTGATTCGTTTTTTGCAATGAAGCCTATCACATGCAGGGTGTCCCATTAAGGTATTGTGCTGATAATTCACTACAGTTATGGCCACATCCAGCCGCACATGCATTTGCACCCTAAGGCATTCATAAGCCTGCTTGTCTGACCTTTTCCAGTCAGGGAGAAGAACACATTGCATCAGTATGCATGTTAATAAATTAATTCATCATCTCATCAATAACAGAGGTGGTCATGGCATTGCAGTCAAAGGGATCAGACTTGGTGGGGGGGCAGTGGCAAGTCACTATGGACAGTGATGGCTAACCTTTAGCTACATGTGCCCAAAACTACAACCAAATCCGCTTATTTACCGTACAAGTGCCAACTTGGATTTTAAGCCGTAACTTATTGCTACCGTTCTTTCACATCTTTATGCAACAATCGACCGTTCTGAGGCCACCAATACTTGCAAGAAGTAGGACAATGCAGACCACATTGTCGCTTCTCCAGGTTCTCTTCCGTTAAGAAAACAATTAAATTAGTGTCGCGGTAAAATAGCACTGAGAGCAACATCTAGGCACGTTGCTAGGACTGCAGGAGATTGGATGGATTTGGTCCTGTTTTGGAGAGCTCGTCCGGGGTGAAGGCCTGAGTGCCACCGAAAGAGCTTGGAGTGCCACCCACTGGCACCCGTGCCATAGGTTTTTGGTGCCAACACTGCACTATGAGATACCTTTCCTGTTCTCCTGCATTCTGTCCACTACCTCTTCACGCCAGGAATACTCACTGCTTTCAGCATCCCGACTCATGGCTGCAGTTCGCTGCATTTCCTCCTGGAGACCCCGATATGCTGAATCCAGATAGGGATCTTTTGGTCACCCAGGATCTATGGCAAACACCCACATTATCCAGGATTATCCTCTCTGAACGTATAGGATACCCACTAACTGTTAGTCCTAGTCTGCACCTCAGTGAACCCTGGAAGACCATCACCAGTACAAACTCTGGTTCCATAATCCGATTCCTACGGGAGTTTTTGCTGCAACTGCCCCTGAATTCCATGACTGTCGTGGCCAGAAAGAATGAGCCATCGATTACTGCACAACACTGTAGCGTACACTTCCCCCTCAGCTTCACAGACCCCATCCGCTATTGACCATTACTGTGACATGCAGTTGGGGAAGAGCCTGCATTAAAATGACTATTCCTCAAAAGCTGCGCCTACGATTGACCTCCAAGAATCGGTCGTCTCCACTAACGGATTTCTAGACTCTCCTTGGGTTCGCCTGTCATTGCTCCCCCTGCATGGAACAACAAGCGATCCCTCTTCTTTTCCCATCCCCCATTTGTACTTCCTCTTCCTCTCCATACACGACTGCATTCTTATGCCATTTATATTTACTGGCCATCCTTGCAACCTGCTGGTACTGACCTGGAACTGCAACCAGTTACAGCCTACTGTATTTGAACTTCTGAACGCCTTGTGCTGAGCTTGATCTTCTGACTCACGCAAAGCTACTGCTGTTCGTCCTTGTGTCTGGTAGTATGGTACCAACAATCAAGGGCATTTCTCAATCCTACGCACTTGTTATATTTTAACTTCAGTGAGGGCACGGAAGCGAGAGCAGGCACACTAACTTTTTGCACCAAACTCACACCCCCCCACCACCCGAAATGCTTCCTTATAATCAAACGACCATTAATAGCTAAACACATGCGTCATAAAAGTAATATGAGAAACTTGAGAAACGTTAACAATTATTACAAATGTGTCCAAGGTCGATATAGCATAAACTGACAAGTGCTTAAAGTATCCATTAGAACCGAAAATATATAAGTCACAATCGAGTACAACGACTGAGTGGGGGTCGCAAATTCGGTAGATAGACATATAACATAATCGAATAAAGAATTTTGGACAAAATAAACTTTACAAGAAATTATCAAAATGCATATATGACCTAAAAGTGACACTATGTGCGATTTCTGCAGTTGTAATACCGTATTTTTTCCGGACTAAAAGCCACTTAAAGCCTTGATTTCCTTGGAAATCCAAAGTCGCCTTATATCCGGTGCGCCCGATGATGGCACAAGGGCATAGGATTTCCCCCTTGCATGTATTGTTAGTCTCTCTATACTCAGTTTTGCGTCTTTAGGTGTACTTCTTGTTATGATAGCAGCACCTTTCCTGTATATTTAAATAGCCGTTCTTTATCCCAGATGTTACATCCCAACATTTCTGGCTACAATTATATTTCCACGGGGGTATTGCATTAGCGGCGATATCTATACTGCTGTACTTATCATGCTCATGCTATATACTTCTTGCGCCATGTGTATTGTCACTTTCGGATCCTGAATGAAGATTTTTTCTAGTGTGGATCACTAAATATTGTTTGACTGAGCGACATTAAATCTACCCAACGTCGTACTGTAAACCCAATATTTGTTGGTACTTACCTCACCAGATGTTGTCTTGGATAGAGAACTACATGAGCATATGTCTATTATTTATTAATATATTTTTTAACATATTTTTTACCTTTCTCCAAGTTCCGATACTTGTATTGGCTTCGCCGCTATTAAATATAATCCTACCTGTCTGCTCCCTCATGGACCTGTTCGTACTAGTAGGAACGACTAATTCATTAGCTATGTTTTCGCTATTCTGGAGTACATGCACTCCAACTTCCGGTCGAGTGGCACGCATGGGCACACCTTTCCGGTCCCGTGAAACGCACGTCCATGTTGGATCCTTTTTCTGCGCAGGACCGGATATGTGTCGCAGCCGCCTCCTTCCATAGGGGCGGTCTTTTTGTCAATGAGGGGGAGGGTCAGGTCTGTGCCTCGTCAGAGCAGCAAGCAGCTATTTAAGTCTCACAACTTTGAATGCCGACATCCCCTGACGAAGCCCGTGAGCCGGGCGATACGCGTGGGGCATCCTTGTTCTCCCCAGCTATACATCTTCCACACGGTAACATCAACTACTTTTCTGTTCACATCTATGCATCATGTTGGGCACCCCTGTGATTATATATTGTTGGTAGGGTATGACCATATTATTCTGTGTCCTGACTGGTAGCTTTATGCTTCACAGTGTTTTCCGTGTGTTTATGTATATGCAGTTATTCTGACATCTTTGCTTGTACATTTCACATCATATATTTGAATGCTGGGGGGTTTATGTGTCATTCTACCCTCTTTTATAGGGTTTTTAATTGTTTTTAGGAGTTACATTTTTCTCAAATAAAATTTGTCATTTTTTTCACCTTTTTTTTGTGTTTATGATTTTTACAATCTATTTTAATACAAGTTCTAAGGAAAGAGAGCAATTGAACTTTTTGGTTTTTTAAGTATTTTTTACACCTATTTTTCAGATCCCCTTGCAGGGAGGAGTAGTGCCCCTCCCGTCATATGACAGCCGGAACACTGCTCTAACAGTCCAGATCAGGGCTGTTAGCCATGTGATCCTGCGGTCATTGCTGTGACCACGAGATCGATGTTCCTTTGGAGTGGACCACACGATGCAATAAATAATAGATTTTACAAAAAAAATTTACTTAGCACCTAATAAGACCTATACAAATTTGGTATCCCTGTGATCGTACCAACTCTTGACATGCTGCATTCATTAATCTAATACAGTAAGGGTCCCATTTGCCCTGATGAGCCTATATTACATAGGCAAAACATGGCATGTAGGGAAAACTGACCTTACTTCACTCAGCACGTAGTGCACCTTCGTTTTATCACCTTTTCTTATCATTCAATGCACCTGTCTTTTTACTGTGGGCACATGACCGTGACTATCACAGTAACAGCAAAACTGTAGAACCCCCCCCCCCTCTCCCCATTCTACATAGGGTAAGCAGGCCGAGGGTAAGGGAAGGTTCCAGTTGGGACAGCAGTCGTGTAGGGCTGCTGCCCAGAGTTTAGGATTATCCAGGGACACGTAGGTCATCCTCCCAGCCCTTGTTAGTGCCTAATAGGGACCCCTCGCACTCTACACCCCAGTGAGTGTCTTTCTTTACCCCTGGTTATCCCCATACTGTGTACCTACCTTTGAGTATTTAGGACCATTCACCTGGATGAAGATGCTACATCTGGCTTCGTCTGTCCAGCCCAGGATCCACATACTCTCTGTTGACTACACAGACCAATAGCGGAGTAACACATCAACCATCTCTGCAAACACGGCAGATGCTCTCTCATCTCCCTCTTACTGAGCATTAGCAGCGCACAGTTGTTGGTGTGCCTTGCAGATCTTTTGCCCACAAGAATACGGCACATCTGGGTTTTTTTTTACCAATTTCACTGCATTTGGAATTTTTTTTCCTGCTTCCCAGTACATGGGATATTAAATAACAAATTACACTTCAAAATGGTGGTATGCAGAAAATAAGCCATCACACAGCTCTGTACATGGAAAAAAATAAAAAAAGTTAAATGAAAATGCAAAAACAAAAAAGGGCTGCGGCGTTATAAAAAAAAAAAAATCCCCTACATATACTCATTTATGCTCCTCTGCATCTTGATCCCTGCGGTTAACTTCTCTAAGCTTTATACGCCGGGATCACCTAAAAAAGCACGGGGACAAGATCTCCGGAGAGCCCGGTTAAGATATAAATCTTCTGTAGAAAAAAAATATATATTTTGCCATATTCTGATGCTAGTAACTATTCATACTTCGGGTTATGAAGCTGTGTGAGGTGTAATTTTTGCAGGACATTTCTTTTCTACCATTTTGGGGACTGAATGACCTTTTGATCAAGTTTTATTAAATTTGTTATATGTTGCAAAATGGAGAAAAAGTGATATTTTGGACATATTTTCCATTACGGAGTTCAATGCTGGGAATAACTTATGTTATGATAAATTGGACATTTTGGGAAACAGAAAAACCTAACATGTTTATGATTTTTACAATCTATTTTAATACAAGTTCTAAGGAAAGAGAGCAATTGAACTTTTTGGTTTTTTTAAGTATTTTTTACACCTATTTTTCAGATCCCCTTGCAGGGAGGAGTAGTGCCCCACCTGTCATATGACAGCCGGAACACTGCTCTAACAGTCCAGATCGGGGCTGTTAGCCATGCGATCCTGCGGTCATTGCTGTGACCACGAGATTGATGTTCCTTTGGAGTGGGGAGGCTCCCTCCCTCTCCTCCCAGCACCACACGATGCGATAAATAATAGATTTTACAAAAAAATTTACTTAACACCTAATAAGACCTATACAAATTTGGTATCCCTGTGATCGTACCAAACCAAAGAATATACTAGAGATGCAATTAGGAATGTACAGTGAAAGACGTAAAAACAGAGTCCACAAGAAATAGACACAAATGCGGTTTCTTGTCAATTTTACCCCATTTTGAATTGTATTTCCACTTCCCAGTACAAGGGATGGAATACAAAATACTGTCACTAGGAAGTACAATTTGTTACGCAGAAGCCAAGCCCTTATACAACTCTATACACAGAAAAATTAAATAAAGTTATTGATTTTTGAAAGTAGGAAGAGATCAACAGAAAGTAAAATGGAAAAAGCCTATCAGTGGCAAGGAGGTTAAGGTGCCCCCTATATCACATGATAAAAAGTTTACAATTTCTCTGGGATAAAGGTTTGTGGTACCAGAGGCTACGTTCACACATGGAGTGATAACATATTTTGGTACATTGAGTTTTCAACACGTTAACTAAACACAAAGCAAATGAAATCTTACCTGACTGTGCAATCGCAGATGGAGCCTTTTGAATGTGTTTCAAAACATAACCAAAATTCGATGTGTGAACGTGGCCTCAGGGGCTCTACAAACACGTCAAGGCACCTGAAAACTATTCTGCCCTACAGCTCCTTCCCTTCCGCGCCCCGCCATGTGAGTTACATCCACATACGGGTTCTCCTCTTAAAAACTGCACAATATATTCCTAGATGCATTTTCTACTTTTATAATGATATAATGATCAATATTAGTGAATTACAAATCAAACCGCCATCTTGGATGGACAAACCGTGCCCCCGTGGCATCATCAGAGGAAGCCGTTCGGTTGCCATGGCATACTGATCTCTAATAGCCTGATCTCAAATACATACTGCATTACAGTAATATTGCAGTATTTTGTATCAGTGATCAGACCCTCAAGTGTTAAAGTACCCTAGAGGGTCTGGGGGGAAAAAAAAAAAGTTTAAGATCATCCCCCTTCCCCTAGGAAAAAAAAAAAAACATTAACATGTTAATTAACATCATCACGGTGCCATGGGCTTTAAACTTCTTGATGACACTGACACAGGAACATTCAGGTCTTTGGAGATGGACTTGTAGCCATGAGATTGTTCATGCTTCCTCACAATTTTGATTCTCAAGTCCTCAGACAGTTCTTTGGTCTTCTTTCTTTTCTCCATGCTCAATGTGTACACATACAGGACGCACGACAGGGGGTGAGTCAACTTTAATCCATTTCATCTGGCTGCAAGTGTTATTTAGTTATTGCCACCACCAGTTAGGTGCCACAGGTAAGTTACAGGTGATGTTAATTACACAAATTAGAGAAGCATCACATGATTTTCCAAACAGTGCCAATACTTTTGTCCAACCCCTTGTTTATGTTTGGTGTGGAATTATATCCAATTTGGCTTTTTGACAATTCTTTTTGTGGTTTTCCACTGAAGACAAAATTAAATGAAGATAATAATACCAAGGAATTTCTGATTGCAATTATTTTTTGGAAAAAACTATTATCTGACAGAGCTGCAGGGGTGCCAATACTTTTGGCCACCACTGTATAAAGTACATTTCTTTATTTTAAAGGATTGACATTGAAGATTTGTCTATGATTTCAAGATTAACCGGTTAAGGACCGGTCCCTTTCCTATTTTTTCACTTCCATTTTTCACTCCCCCACCTTAAAAAATCTATTACTTTTTTATTTTTATACGTAAAGAGCTGTGTGCTGGTTTGTTTTCTGTGTAACAAATTGCACTTCATAGTGATGGTATTGAATTATTCCATGCTATGTACTGGGAAGCGGGGAAAAAAATTCCAAATGCAGTGAAATTGGTGAGAAAACACATTTGAGCAGTTTTCTTGTGGGCTTGGATATTACGGCTTTCAGTGAGCGCCCCAAATGACATGTCTACTTTATTCCTTGGGTTGGTACGATTACGGGGATACCTAATTTTTTTTTTGCCATCTTCTAGCGCTAATAACTTTTTTATACTTTGTTGTACGGAGCTGTGGGTGGTGTCATTTTTTGCGACATTTGATAATATTTTCAATCATTCTTAGGACTGTATGACCTTTTGATCACTTTTTATAGATTTTTTTTTAATATTTTTCAAAATGGCAAAAGAGTGCGCTATTTTCCGTTACGGGGTTAAACGCATTGAAAAAACATTAATATATTTTGATAGATCGGGCATTTTTGGATGCGTCAATACCTAATTTGTTTATGATTTTTACTGTTTATTTATATTTATGTCAGTTCTAGGGAAAGGGGGGTGATTTGAATTTTTAGGTTTTTTTATTATAATATTTTTTTAACTTTTTTTTATTTTTACTATTTTTCAGACTCCCTAGGGTACTTTAACCCTAGGTGATCAGATCGATCCCATCATATACTGCCATACTACAGTATGGCAGTATATGGGGATTTTCCTTCTCATTCATCACAATGTGTTATCAGCACATTGTCATGAAGGGGTTAAAACGAAATAGCATCGGGTCTTTGGAAGACCCGAGGCTACCATGGAGACGGATCGCCCCTCCCCGATGACGACACAGGGAGCGACGATCCTAGGCAAGATGGTGGCGCCCATGCGCCGTCATCTTTTTGAGGTTGCCAGCTGCGATTGCTGTGATAACACCCGCAATCGGTGCTAGCAATATGCAGCAAAGACTTACCGGTTATAGAGAGGGCTCAGCCCATGAGCCCTCTCCATGCAGCAGGACCTGACAGCTGCCTTGAATATACGGCGGGCGGTCTTGAACCAGTTAAATACAGTTTTTATCATTTCTGTGATCCACAGTGCAAGCACTGGAAGCATCAAGATTTACAGTCTAGATTGTACACGGTGGTTCCATTGACGGGAAACAAACTTGGGCTGTGGCCTGATCCTCACAGCAAAGTGTGGACCAGATACACCAAAAACCAACTGACCAAGGTGTCTTAGTCTCCTACAGTTGTTAGGACAACAGGTTCATGCCACAGCACCAGGCTTTAGAAACCTGACTTTCACTCCAATGTTTACATTGCAACTGTTAACAGCTGCTTTCTGCTAATGAATAGCAAGGGGAATTTGCCTGCTCCATTTCACACCATACCCAGCGCAACTGGGAAACTATGAGGCAAGAGGAGTTAGTGAAATTTTGGAATTGCCAGATCAGCAGTACTTGAACCATCCCTGAACCCATCATGGGTGACCTAGTGGGGGATAGAAGCCAAAAATGATATCTGTGGAGTGAAGGTAAAAAAAAAAAACACACTTATCTAGGTGCCAGTTCAAGTCTAGTGTGATTGAAACAAAATTTACACAGCAGGACCTTAGTAGAATATGGTCCCAGTTACTAACTACAGAAACAGTCTATACGCACCTTAGGATTTATAGTAATAAGGTTAAACCACAGGAATGACAGTGAACAGTAGTTTGACAGCCTTAATTGCCAAAGGAGAACTCTTACTTCCTGTCGGGTCTAAATGCAGAGTGAAAAAGAGGTTGCAAAAGTTTCCCCAATGCAGCCTAATAGAAGGGGAGAAGGGTGAAAAATACTTACCTTTGTTTATACTCCCCTATTTTTCACGCTATATGCCCCAGAAAAACCCAAAGTGTTACTACCTTCTGCGACTTCTTGAACCTTTATAGGAGAAGAAAGCTGCCTTGAACATTGGGTGATCCAATGGAGCTTGCATACTCGGTTTCCACTTGCCTTTTTGGAGGAGAGAAAAGACAGTACAAGACTGTTTGTTCTCATCCTTCTCACTTGGGGATAAAGTAAGGCTGTGATGTCTTTTTCCACTCAAGATGGAAAAATAATTAAAAAAATAGTGGAGCTTTGAGGTATGCTTCAAGATCACTGCTGCAGATGTGTACAGTTGTTTGGCTTTGTGTTCACCCCATAATGGCAGCAGCTATATCCTCGGTCTCCGTGTACTCTGATGACAGGAGAGAGAAAATGAGTTATGTGCTGCAATAAAACCTGGAATACAGCACTACTTCCACATTCATGTAGTTGTTAGGGAACCCTATGTCATCTGGATTCGTTTTGCCAAGCAAGCCTATCAACATGCAGGGTGTCCAATTAAGGTATTGTGCTGATAATTCACTACAGATTATGGCCACATCCAGGCCGCACAGTGCATTGCACCCTAAGGCATTCATACAGCCTGCTTGTCTGACCTTTTCCATTACAGGGAGAAGAACACATTGCATCAGTATGCATGTTAATAATATAGTCATCATCGTCATCAATAACAGAGGTGGTCATGGCATTGCAGTCAAAGGGATCAGACCTTGGGGGGGAAGGGGGCAGTGGCAAGTCACTAGGACAGTGATGGCGAACCTTTTAGAGACAGAGTGCCCAAACTACAACCAAAATCCACTTATTTACCGTAAAGTGCCAACTTGGCATTTTAAGCAGTAACTTATTGCTACCTGTTCTTTCACATCTTTAATTGTATCGACCGTCTGAGGCCACCAATACAGTTGAAAGAAGGAGGACAAATGCAGACCAACATTGTCGCTTCTCTCCAGGTTCTCTCCGTACAGGAAGAAACAGTTAATGAAGTGTCGCTGTAAAATAGCACTGAGAGCAACATCTAGGCAAGTTGCTAGGACTGCAGGAAGATTTGATGGATTTGGTCCTGTTTGGAGAGCTCTGTCCTGAAGGCCTGAGTGCCCACAGAAAGGGCTTGGAGTGCCACCACTGGCACCCGTGCCATAGGTTTGCCACCACTGCACTATGAGATACCTTTCCGTGTTCCCCTGCATGTCTGTCCACTACCTCTTCACGCCAGGATAACTCACTGCTTCAGCATCCCGATCTCATGCTGCATGTTCTGCTGCATTTCCTGGGAGACCCGATATGCTGAATGCCAGATAGGGATCTTTGGTCACCCAGGATCTGATGGCAAACACCCACATTATCATTGGATTATTCCTCTCTGAACATATAGGATACCACTAACTGTTAGTCCCTAGTCTGCACCTTCAGTGAACACTGGAAGACCATCAACCAGTACAACAGTCTGGTTCCAGATCCGAGTCTAAGGGAGGTTTTGCTGCAACTGCCTGAAGTCCATGACTGTACGTGGCCAGAAAAGATGAGACCACGATTACTGCCAACACTGGTAGCGTACACTTCCCCCTCAGCTTCAGACCCAATCGCTATTGACGCCATTACTGTGACATTGCAGTTGGGGAAAGATCCTGCATTATGACTATACCTCAAAAGCCTGCGCCTACGATTGACCTCCAAGAAATCGGTCGTCCACTAGGACGGATTTCTAGGACTGGCTCCTTGGTTAGCCTTGTCATTGCTCCCCCTTGCATGGAACAACAGCGCCTCCCTCTTCCTTTTCCACCATTTGTACTTCATCTTCCTCTGTATTGTCCATAACACTGACTGCATTCTTATTCTTATGCCATTATATTTACTGGCCATCCTTGCACCTGCTGGTAACTGACCTGGAACTGCAACCAGTTACAAGCCTTACTGTATTCGAACTCTGACGCCTTGTGCTGAGCTGATCTTATGACTCAGATGCCAAAAGCTACTGCTGTTAGTCCTTTGTGTCTGGTAGTATGGTACCAACACTCAAGGGCCATTATCTCAATCCTACCACTTGTTATATTTGACATTCAGTGATGCCCAGGAAGCGAGAGGGGCACACATGACTTTTGGCACCAAACTCACCCACCACCCCGAAATGCTGAAAGACTTTTCACTCACCTGTGTGAAACAGAGCTCAGACAGATAGTTCTGCTACCAGCCTCTTTTTAGGTATAACCCTGGTCCAGAATAGGATTATATTAGACATTGAACTCGTGTGAGTTTGTGGATCGTCATAAAAGAAAAACCTAGGTTAAAATTAGATCTTAAATTACCTCAAAAGACCAAAATTAGATAAATCAGATCCACGTAATATGACTGCGATAATCTTCTTACATTTGTTGTCTATATCCTCCTTCCTTTCTAAAAATCAACTTTTAAAATGATGCCAAGGCGCCTCTGGTAGGCGTTTCACAGGCCGTTAAAATGAGAGCTGCTTTTCTCCCTCTGCCGATGTAATCCAGCAGCAGCAGGAAGTTCAGGAGAGAAGGAGATCTGCTCTGCTCATTGTAAACTATAATAAAATAAAAAAAAAAAAAACACACACACCACACAACACTGATGGGCTCTGGAAACACCCACCAGAGCAGTACTGGCTTTTTAGCATAGAATATGAGCCCCTCCTCCTTTGCAATATTCATCACAATGGATAATACTGGATGATATTTGGATATCTGAATTGTATTTGGTGCACCTTCAGACCGTCTAGTCCAAACTTATGACAGCTATATTATGTGCGTTCCAAAATCTATGCCACATTTTCCCTGTGACCAGATTACTACCAAGTCACACCCTCCTTTTAGATGTGAACAAAACAAGTGCTTATCCCATTAACACCAATGAAAAAAATTAGATAACATGGTCATAAAGGGAAGAGAGCTGGCCCTTGTTTCTGACCTTGCCTAATTTTCCAAAGATGTTCACCAATACAAATATGTAGTTACCTATACAGCATTTAAAGAGAACCTGTCATGCAAAATAACCCCCTAATCTAAATATTTTTTCATAAACTGCCATTAGAAAGCATCGCCTCTATCCCTTCATTATCCCTCTACATGCCTGTAAACTTAAGCAATGAGGTCCTAAAACTGTAGGCAAATGACCTGTGAAATGTCCAATGAGTCATTAGCATATTCAAGCTGTCCATCTTATTCATGAGTGGGAGGCACAGCCACACCCCCAGTGCTTGACTGACAGCGATCAGAGCACTGCTGATTCAAGTTAAAAAAAAAGTTTAAACATTAAAATAAAAAACAAAAATATAAGCCCCTCAAATATCACTTTAACATACAAACTAAATAAGACCTTAACAAGATTTGTCAACCGAAAGGAAAAAAAAAAATTTTGCTACTTTTTGTGCAGTAAAATTGGGGGAGGGGGGGGGGGAATCTATATAAAATGAATTATTTCGTAATCGTGGCAACCACAAATAAAAAATATATTACTCTGTATGGTAAATGGCTAAAAAAAAAAAAAAAAAAAAAATCTTCCTATAAATTGATTTTCATTTCCTCCACCAACAAAGAGTTAATTAGATCTCACCAATAAGCTAGAGATGCCCAAAATTATATACCAGAAAAGTGCATCTCATGTGGCAAAAAAATAAGCACCTATATGTAAATATTTTTTGAAAAAATAAAGAAATTTATAGCCTGTACAATTTGACCATGCAAATCTGCTCTGGGTGGCACAGCTTCCATTCTATGCATGGCCGTGTTTCCGTACGGCAGGTTACCACCACATATGGGGTATCTGTGTAATCTGGGTATCAAACTTTGTAGAGCCTTTTTTAATTTAATCCATTGCAAATGTTACATTTTCCACCCAAAATGAATGGATTGTCAAAAAATAAAATTGCAGACTGTGCCTCCATTTTGTTTTAACCCATATTAAACCCCTGAAGGGTTAACAAACTTCTTAAAAGTGATTTTTAATACGAAAGTTGAGCGGATCACTAAAAATACAAGTTTTGGTGATTTTTCAAAAAAATTCTCAAAAATGGAAAAAGAGCTCTAAGCCTCATAAAATTCTAGTAAAATAAGTGGAATCTTAAAAAACCATGCCAACATAAAATATTCTGGAAAGTTATGAATAAATTTGGGTGCTATGTCTATCTGCTTCAAAAGTAGGGAAATTAGAACTTTGAAAATGAAGAATTTTTCAAAAGTAATACCAAATTTCTGTTTATTATAACTAAAGCACAAAAGGATATCCAAATTTTTAAACTAATTTGTAATGCAATGTGTCACAAGAAAAGAATCTCAACATCCCCTGGATATATGTTATAGCGTCCCAAAGCTATAACCACTTATAGTGACAAAGAGCAGATTTGAAAAATGGGGTCCTAGAGGCCAAAATAGGGCCGAAGGGGTTAAGTGGTACCACTTTGGTGCACATAACTTTTGATCACTTTTTTAAAGAGATTTTATGAAAAATTTACCTTTTTCACAAGTTTTTCGAGTTTTGTTTTTATCAAACAGGTCCATTAATATTATGTATTTAATGTACAGATTGTCACGGACGTGGCGATACCAAGTATGTGGGGGTTTTTTCGCAATAGTGTTTTTTTGTACTTTATTAAATGGGAATGTTTGTGCTTAGGGGACATTCACTTTAAATTTTATTAAAAAGACTTCAAAAGGTTTTTTTTTTTTTTAAACTTCTACAGGATAACAGGCAATGCTCGGGAGGCGCTAGAAGCTGCTTTCTTTAGTTAGCTCCTAAAGTTTTTTTTTTTTTTTTTTTTTTTTTTAGAGTGACAGGTCCTCTTTAAAATAAAAAAAATAAATTAAAAAAAACTGCATAAAACGCAAGCTGTACTCCAAAAGAAGAGCATGTTCCAAGCTTTAGGATATATAAAAAAAAAAAAAAACACTATCTGTTCTGTTGCCTCCGGGTGGGGGACTTTGAGGCAGACTTTGGTACTGCTTTGGTGACTTCACTGACCTAGTCTGTTCATTTTTGTGTCTCTCCTGAAGATATCCTTTTACACACACACTTTTTAATATATGTTATTAATAAAGGGCATTTATTTATCGTTAACATACAGTGTATGGTGTATTTTACCCCTCTTTGCTTCAGTTTAGGGTGTTGGTATATATTTAGATCTATGAGGGTAACCTTAGTTTCTCTGGCACGTGATTATGTAGGTTAAGGTTGTATATGACCTTTGTTATTACCTATATAGTAGGTTTCGAATGTGTTATAAAATATATAGTCTGGACTTGCACACAAATTCAAGAATTAACCGGGGCCTATGTGTTATAATGTCATCAAAACTAAGCAAGGTTTTACTTAACACACCTGCTGGGTTTTATTTTGGGCTCCACATGCCAAAGGAAACAGAGGGTTCCAAATGCATGATTCGATTACCAAGTGGAATGAAAGTTAGAAGGTACTGGTTGGTTCAGCTTGGGAAACTGAAGCTATAGAGATAATCTGCTCTATATGTACAAATATGTGTGTTTAACCCCTTAACCACAGGCCCTTTTTGGTTTTTGCATTTTCATTTTTCACTCCCCACCTTCAAAAATCCATGTCATTTTTCCATTAAACCCCTTACCAACTATTATTACGTCACGTCGGGTCCCGGTGCATGGAGAGGGCTCTCAGGCCGAGCCCTCTCCATAGCCTGTAAGTCTTTGCTGTATATTGCAGCAAAGGCTTACCGGTAACACACGCGATCGGTGAAATCCGTAAAATCCAAGCCCACAAGAATACGGCACAAATGCGTTTTTTTTTTAACAATTTCACTGCATTTGGAATTTTTTTTCCCACTTCCCAGTACACGGCATGGAATATTAAATACCGCCATTTTGAAGTGTAATTTGTTACGCAGAAAATAAGCCATCACACAGCTCTGTACATGGAAAAATTAAAAAGTTACAGATTTTTGAATGTGGGGAGTGTAAAAATGAAAACGCAAAAACAAAAGGGCTGCGGCGGGAAGGGGTTAAGGTCCTGCATGATGGCTTGTTTTCTGCATAACAAAATGCACTTCTTGGTGACTGTATTTAATATTCCATGCCATGTACTGGAAACCGGGAAAAAAAAAAATCCAAAATGTAGTAAAATTGTTGAGAAAATGCATTAGCACAGTTTTCTTGTGGGCTTGGATTTTTTACGGCTTTCACTGAGCGTCCCCAAATGACACGTCTACTTTATTCTTTGGGTTGGCATAGGTTTTATAACGTTTTCAGACATTTACAAAAATGAAAGCCTGTACAAAAAGTAAAATTCTTCATTTTGCTTTGTTCTGGGACTACCGTAATAACTTTTTCATTCATCGGTGTATGGAGCGGTGTATGGTAATTTTTTGCGAAGTTTTCAATGCTACCATTTTTAGGACATTGCACATTGTAATACAGAGTAAAAAGACAGCCTTGAGTCTTTGTGTGACCCAAGGCTGTCATAGCAATGGATCGCCGCTCCCCAAATGATGTCAGAGGGAGCCAAGATGGCGGTGACAGTTTTCTATCGGACTTTGCACATTCTTTCATGTGCAAGCTGCTTGCACATATATTTAAAAAGTGTTAGCTGCACTATTCTTCACAAGACAAATTACGTAATTGAAACGGGAGCTCCAGTGCCAAGTCAGACTGTGTGCCACATTAAACATGCAAAGTCTGACAGAAGTGTGCACACCCCATGTTAAAGGTGCACCGAAAAAAAAAATTGGTGAACCATGCATAGGGAGCGACAGATTCCTGAAGAACTGGTGCCACAATTCATGACCCTGGTGCCCTCTGCACGCTGAAAGTAAGCTCTTGCGAGCAGGGCCCTCACTCCTATTGTTCCATATGACTTATTACACAGTTATGTAATATTATATTTGTAAATATCCCCTATGATTCTTAAAGCGCTGCAGAATTTGTTTGTGCTATATAAATTATTATTATACATTTGTACGTTTTTTAGTAAACGTGGGTCAGGGTCTATAAAAGGACACAAGCAGTTGGGTCAGTGACTGTGGTAAAAGATCCTTCTTAACAGTTATAACGAATCCAAAAAAGAATGTCCCTCACATCAGGTCAATTGAGATCCGCCTTCTGTTTGATCAACACTGTAAAATTATAGGTTGGAATTGATGGACAAATATCTAATGAAACTTATTATTATGTAACAATATTAAATAATGCCATCTGGTCTGATGTAGGACTGAACAATGCATTGACATATTTCAATACTTTCACCATTTTGATAATTTGCCTGGTAATTTTTGATTAACTATAATAAGATGTACTTTACTGCAGGCCGCTCACTATTAATTAAGCTGAGGTGTTATTTGCCTAGCATTATAGAGACAGAGGCATGGACACGTCTTTATTAGAAAACATGGTATTTGATGCTTAATTATTGCACTTGAGGCATCATGTCCAATAAAACCAACTGGATAAAACTTTAATCCCATTGCTCGGATACTCCAAAAGATCAGAACAAGAAACATTTAGATTTACTAATAATATCTAAAAGTTAGCGTGTGCCAAGTTAGATTAGACTGTACTGAAGTGATTTTCAAGGAATTCTGCATAAACCCTGGAAGTTGAGGCAGTAGTGACAAAGAGAAAGTGTGCTTACTCTGCTCAAGCATCTTGGAAGTTCTCCGTACTGTACTGACCACTCAGCTGTCAGCTCTGAAGAGTGGAAACCACAAGGACACGAGAACCAAAGCAGGGCAAGAACAATCTCTGTATTGGTCAACACTGCCCCCAGGAGTTTTTCCATGCTTCCTGGAAAACCAATATAAAAATGTTCCCAATTTATTACAGTATCTGATGCTGGATTTAGTGGATCTACGAGGGCGGTTCAATAAGTACTGTGTTTGACGACAGAGGGCATTCCTGAGGGAAGTTGGGGTTATTTGATCAACACTGTAAAATTATAGGTTGGAATTGATGGACAAATATCTAATGAAACTTATTATTATGTAACAATATTAAATAATGCCATCTGGTCTGATGTAGGACTGAACAATGCATTGACATAATATTTCAATACTTTCACCATTTTGATAATTTGCCTGGTAATTTTTGATTAACTATGATAAGATGTACTTTACTGCAGGCCGCTCACTATTAATTAAGCTAAGGTGTTATTTGCCTAGCATTATAGAGACAGAGGCATGGACACGTCTTTATTAGAAAACATGGTATTTGATGCTTAATTATTGCACTTGAGGCATCATGTCCAATAAAACCAACTGGATAAAACTTTAATCCCATTGCTCGGATACTCCAAAAGATCAGAACAAGAAACATTAATTTAGATTTACTAATAATATCTAAAAGTTAGAGTGTGCCAAGTTAGATTAGACTGTACTGAAGTGATTTTCAAGGAATTCTGCATAAACCCTGGAAGTTGAGGCAGTAGTGACAAAGAGAAAGTGTGCTTACTCTGCTCAAGCATCTTGGAAGTTCTCCGTACTGTACTGACCACTCAGCTGTCAGCTCTGAAGAGTGGAAACCACAAGGACACGAGAACCAAAGCAGGGCAAGAACAATCTCCGTATTGGTCAACACTGCCCCCAGGAGTTTTTCCATGCTTCCTGGAAAACCAATATAAAAATGTTCCCAATTTATTACAGTATCTGATGCTGGATTTAGTGGATCTACGAGGGCGGTTCAATAAGTACTGTGTTTGACGACAGAGGGCATTCCTGAGGGAAGTTGGGGTTATCATTATGAGACACATGTGCTCCCATCAAACAACGGCAAAACAATTGCAGACTGATTGA
Organism: Engystomops pustulosus; assembly: GCA_019512145.1. Lineage (NCBI taxonomy): Eukaryota > Metazoa > Chordata > Amphibia > Anura > Leptodactylidae > Engystomops > Engystomops pustulosus. The sequence continues at coordinate 115,465,901 of CM033643.1, read as the reverse complement.
TGGGTTAGTTTGGATTTTGCAGCCATAAATTGTCAGCTCAATGAGTGCCGCGATTGCATTCAGTGGACAAGCGGGTGCGGCTGTTAACTTTGAAGCAATTTAAGCAAGATCCGAAGGAGTTTTAGCGTTGAGTTTTCACCGTTGATGAAACCTGGATTGATCATTACACACCAGCAACTAAGCAACAATCAAAACAATGGATTTCTCCCATTAAATCTGCTCCAAATAAGGCAAAGATGTCCCATCGACCGGAAAGGATTTTTTGGGATGCGAACAGCGTCATCCTCATGGATTTTTTAGAAAAAGGAAGAACGATCACTGGACAATGCTACAGTGAGTTATTAGACTGGTTCGACCAAAAATTTAGGGAGATACGGCCGCATTTGGCAAAAAAGAAGATGCTTTTTCAACACGATAATGCACCAGCATCCGGAGTTGTCGCCGCCAAACTGCATGAATTGTGTTATGGATTGCTGCCACAGCCCCCATATTCACCCGATCTGGCTTCCTGCGACTTTTTCTCGTTCCCCAACATGAAGAAATGGCTCGTGGGAAAATAATTTAGCTCAAATGAGGAAGTCATCGCCGAGACAGAGGTGTATTTTGGAGAGTCCGACAAATCCTATTTTTTTGAGGAGTTAAAAAAATGTCAGGAACGTTGGGAGAAGTGCATCTTTTTTAAACAAAGAAAGGTATTTATTGGGTAGAAGAAATGTTATACAGTTAACATTGGAAATGAAGTGTATCTTTCTAAAAGGGACTATGTTGAAAAATTTTAAAATTAAATTTAAAAAAAAAAAAAATAAATAAAAAAATGGAGTCTTCATTTCTAACATGGGTACTTATTGAACCACCCTCGTACACAAATAACTTTATTTAGGAAAATATTTTTTCTTATTCTAATGAACTTTGATTTATAGTATATTAGTGTATTCATTTACCATCATACGCATCTCAGGCTGGAGAAAGATGGAAGAGAATTCACATTCTCCAGTCAAATAATTTCAGACGTTTGATGGATGAGCTTGTACATTCTACAAAATTAAGAGCTTCACAAACGACAGTAAAACCGATGGCTTGAAGAAAGGAGTGACAGGTGGCCTTCAAAAGCACCAGGCATTGATCTTCTGAACTTAGCAGGATGCTGCAACCACATAGACAGCACATTCACCAGGTTTTAAAAGGGTCTTCCAGGAATAAGCATAATTAATATTCAAATGAGTCATAAAAATATAAGCAAATATGTATTTGTTAATTATTATTTAAAAATCTCAATTTAACAGAAAAATATGTAGACATTTTGAAGTCCATTGATTTTCTCCCAGTGGACCAGACTCATGACAGAAGATGACTGCTGGTCACAGGTCCTGCAACTGCCTGGACAGGTCAAGTGATCATGACTATGATTGACAGTAGTCGGTTGCTTGCAGTGGGTTTAATGTCACTGAGGGTGCGGTCACACGTCGTGTTTAACGCATGGGTTTAAAAAAACGCATTGGAATAGCTGAATTAAACCTAATTTGCCTAATTAAACAGCTGTTAACAGTTGTGTTTACAAAACACAAATGCTAACACTTGCATTTACAAAATACAAATGTCAACACTTGTGTTTACAGTGTGTTAACAAATGCATGCGCTAATCGGGATGTTAACACGTGTGTTAACAATATGTTAACAATGGTTTTGTAAACATATGTTAACAGCTGTTTAATTAGGCAAATCACTCTTCAGCTATGTGACGTGTGACCGCACCCTGAGGAAGCAGGGCCTATCACAATTAGGAGTGGAGTGATCATCATGGAGCAGAGAAGCCTCACATATCTGTGCTAGGAGATATGTGAGATAAATATAAGAGTGGAACTTCACACAAACAAGGCAGGCACTGCTAAAGTAAAGAGGTCATGCAATAAAAAAAAATATAAAGAAATTCAAGAGTGGCACTACTGATCCAAGTTGTTTTATTATTACTTTATCCACCAGATGGCATAGGTATTATGGCACTGCAGAAACATATTGGACAGCGGTGGTGCACCGTTAAATCACGCAGTGTAAGCACATGAAATTTGCAAGGAAGAAATAGGAAAAGGGCACTAATCATATAATCCTTTATGGTTTCTTCTTTATCAAGTGAAACATATACTCACAAGCACTTAGTGAAGCCAATGTCTATAGCTGTGGATTTACCCCAGCGGAGTAAAAGAAATATATAAGGCAGTTCCCACCTTGTGAAACACAATTAAATGACATGCTGGGAACCAGAAAGCAGTTTGTCTGGGGGGATTTTCATAGAGATATTACACTGCTAATGTATTACAATATGGATGTTAAGTCAAATGTAGGAGCCCTAATAGGTATAATTTCAATCAAGCTGAGATTATAACAATTGAAGTCCAGTATACTAAAAACTCAGTATAAGTATAAAACGGAGTATAATCATTCCTAAACCATACATAAACAAGAATATATCCTCTTCAAGTAACAAAGGAACTAAAATATTTAAACATTAAAATGACCTGAAAAAAAAATAATTGCAGGTTTGAAAAGGGTAATGTTCCCATTAGCCTTATTTATTAAGGCAAGGGGCAGGTAACAGTTAATTTTTCAAATGATCTTGTTTTTGAAGTCTTAATATTAGGTTGCTTTGTTGAAGATTGGAGTGTTTATCACCACAATTCTCAGGCAAGAATCCCAGCCCCCACCAGAAGCTTGGTGGGTGGGAGGGTGGGACCCTTCCCCCACTGTAGTTGCCATGTGAGTTCAGAGAAAATATGGTAATGCTCACTATCTTTAAAAACAAGCTAGCTTGAGATACTATTTACATGCAATGTACATAGTATATCTAAATGATCAGTGGCTGGTACTATCTAAGCTTATGAATTCTAAAATGGAAATGAATTATTAATGGTACAGAAATGAAAGGTTATCAGGTAAAGAAAGTCAGAAATGGCATGTGCCTGCTTTATTAAATTGCAGTATTATCCACATGTATTTCTACTTTACTCAAGCATGTAGTAACCTAATGCTGATAATATAGATTTGTATTATGAACATTTCAAATGAGCCATCTTAGCCATTTTTACTTCAAGACAAAAAAAATGAATTTTTTTTGTCTGATTCATCCTGTGATTCACCTTCAACCCCATCTCTGACTCAGTGGAGGGAAGTCACTTGATCAGAACATTGAGAAAGGGCTGTTTTCTTTCCTTTCAGCAGAGTCTAGAAGAAAACATTTCTGCTAGAGAAACAAAAGCTTGGTATTAACTGTCCAGGGACATTCATGGGTGGGGCTTGCATGTCAAAAATGCTGTAATAAGTTGAGGTTAAGCTTAATAGGGCCCCAATTTAACCTCCTGAATGCATAAAATATGTGAATCTTGTATACACCTCTCCCAACATGTTACATGTCACATTAGCTTTTGCTAATGTAAGCCTTCATTATTTTATTGCATTATAGCAAACACTAATATTCTTTCCAGATTGTATGTCAATACATGATTATTTTTTAACTGAATAATAATCACACATATTTAAGATATATTTGAGCATGACCTATATTTATTATGCTATAAACTGTATAACATTGTTAATATGAAATGGCCAAGCAGCTCTAAATATCAATATGAAGTTTACAGTGGTTTGCCTAGAAATAGAAATCTTCTTCCGGTTCTAGCTAATTGATAAGGGTTTAAAGGTATGACTTAATCAACACTAAAAATATATTTAAACTAGCGGCCTTATAACTCAGACTACAAGCAAAATAAAGGGATAAGGCAACACAAACATGACCAAGGAAGTAGTAAGCAATGAACAGCTATGACCCTCAACTTCCCTAGTTTGATCAAGAGAGTCTGCAACCTGAGCCAAAGGGTGCAAATTCCTCCCATTCAAAAGATCTTCAATGGAGTGGGGGGAAGGAATGTTAACCCTTGTGCTGCTGAACACAAACTAACAACAAATTGGTTCATATGACATAAAACATGGTTTAACAAGACTGTACCAAGAATATTCTGAACTAAAAAAAAAAGTTTCAAAACTTTTTTTTAAGTCAGCAAGTCATTTCCTAGAGAATTTTAAAGTTATGTAACACAAACTACTTCAAGTATGTACTATTCTCTTATCAAAAAATATCTTTCTGACACACTTAACACTGCTTACATACCATTAGAAAAATAAACTTACAATGGCATCACGAGAACAACTTCTATAGTGAAATCTAATTGTAAAAAATGTGGAACTGCAGGATAAACTAGTTTTCTGAAAAACAAATATATAATACACAAGTGGAGAACATCTGGTGTTGACCATTTGCATCACATTGGATTGCATGACACAATATGTCAATGGGTAAATTGTTCAACTCCAAGACAGAAACATGGCTGATTTGTGTTATAGGCATCTGCAGATCTAACTATACTATGCAATGTGTTATCTTTGCCATATTTTAATATATCTTTAATATTTACTCCTAAAATAAAAAAAAAGGGATTCGTGCTGATATTTACAGTAGGAGAGAATCTAAATGGTTTGCCATGTTTATTTAATTGGTTACTAAAACCTACATTTAAGCCAGCACAGTAACAAATGCTCACTAGCTACAATTCCCTTAATTGTTTTAACTACACAGGCAAGTTCATGTGATATTCAGAAAGACACACTTTAAACTGATATTTTTTTTCTTTTTAACATTCAGAAATGATACATGAAAACTATGAAACAAAAAAAATTAAGAAAATCATGGGTATGTGGTTCTACCCCCAGAACTCCTAGTTAATGTATAACACACTTGGTGGCATCATCCTATCAAATTAAACATGGGTAAGCTGAAAGACCTAACACTTACAGTTAATAGTTTCAGAATTTATAACAAATGTAAAAGCTTTTTAATTGGATTACATTAAAAATATATACAAATAAGAATAAACAATATGTCTTAATCAGGCAATTCTAATAAGCTTGTGTTTTATTTTAATGTAAAAATAAAAAGGAAATTTGACCACCAATCAATTATACTGTAAATAGAGTTATTATAGAAGCAATGCATTCTGTGTAGAATCACATGGAAATATCAGACAGGAGAGAGGCGTCTTAATTAGAACTAATTCCTAACATTTTGCAAGGTAATATTTACACAGAACCAACTATATTCTACAAGAACTCCTCTTCAAGTGACATTTTCCTGACAAAAGTTTAAATCATTCTGCATTGTAGTGCCAAAACAATGCTTACCCTAGAAAAAAGGGAATTTATTGTTTGGACCCATCGATCAAAGACCATTACACTGTATGATAGCAGTAAAATAACATTTTTAAATGATTAAGTGAGATACAGATAATAAATATAAAAATGTAAACATTGAACAAATAATTTATTCACACCCATGAAAAATGTTAAACTAGTGAATTCAGAAGATAGATCTTCTGGAGGGAAAATAAAGACTGCAGGAAACATTCATGTTCTAAGAATTACTGATAAATTCCAATAAATTATACTGTTCAAACTATATAGCATGCGCATATATTTATATGTATGCAAGGTACTGTTATCGAGTACTAAGGAAAAAGGCACAGCATAGCATTTCACTCATAATATTTGTCCCACATCAGACCCTGGGATACTTAATATTGTATGCACTGCAACTATCTATTTATTTGATAGTAGAAATTTGTCCAACAACCAAAACCTGTCAAGTAACTGTCATATATGTGAGATATAGGCCTTTTAAAAAAGGTTAGAGGCAACATGTGCTACACTATTAGAAACAGCCACAGCAAGCACCAATAATGTATACAAAAGGAAGCCAAGAACCTGTATTTAAGTGCATGGCATATTGGTTAAGGCAATGCCATAAACATTCAATACTATAGCCCTTTGATCAGTAAAATAAACAATTAAGATGCAAATGTCTTTTTCTATAGCAAATAAAGAACAAGGCAGAGGCATACCTGAAACATGCTATTATTAACCAATACTAAGCATCTTTTCTTAATAAAACCATTTACATGTTCATGAAAAGTAGCTCCCACAACATTTTATGTAGCAAGACAATGTATAGTGGGTTATAACATCATTAACACACCAACACTCTACATACATGGTAAGCAAGTACTGAATTAAGGACCCAAAGTAAAATATTATACATTTAATGATCTAGCAATAATTTTGTATAGAACTGTAATAAGAAGATCAAATGTTTAGCCAAAACCTTAACCTCAAAATCTACTAAACTAAAAAGGTAAATAATTCCAGCTGTCATTACCAAAGAAGATATTTCAGGGTTTCCCATTACTGTCTCTATAAACAAACAATCTGTCTTTACATACAGTTTCACATATATTTAGACATCACCAAGCATGTCTGTAATCCGAATATTAATATTACAAAATGATGCATATTTTCACAGTCCTTTATATATATTTCTCAATGAAAGCATGCAGTATACTGTAAATGATCAAAGATGAAAAGTAAAAAAGGAAACCAATATACAATTACACAAAAAAGGAAGTTTTGATTTTCTCTTTTAGTTTATTCATCTATAAAGAAAATTTATGAGATCGTAAAAAACTATTTAACAACCATGGGGAAGTTCAAATGAAAAGGGAGCTAAAAGACTGATTTGTATCTGATCTAGCCAAGATTTAGGTAACTAGATCTCAAGAAATAAAATCCACTGCACATAGAAAAAAAAAAACACTACCAGAATGGTTCATATGACAAACTGCAAAAAGGAGAAGGGAAAAGTTGTTACATTCGACACCTGTTTGTTGAAAAAGACAAAGCACTGAACGTCGGGCTTTGCTGGATAGCTTATTCCAAAGAGCAGAGATGTCCCTATGTGACCCATCAAGCTCCATGTCAGTAGAGCTTTGTTTCTTTGGGGCTGTATTATGGCCCCAATCAAAGCAATCACAAGAGGATATTGGAACAGTATGGGCGGGACAAGGAGGGCTATTAATCATAGAGAGTGCCCCATCTATACAAGTTAAAGAATAAATAGATGTGGAAAACCATGATAAAACTACATGTTCAGCAGTAAAGATCTTCCATGCCAGTGCTTACACCAACTTTCCAAAATGTCATATAACTGTTTCCTAATCTGAAAAGGCCTACCTTGTACGGTCCAAGTATTTATATCTCATACATAAAGAAACAAAGTGTGTTCTCTGTATTCTAGACTAGACTATCCAATATATCCGGTAATACAAACGTGTGGTAGACTATAGTATCAAACATCTTACATGGACTTCTACGCAGTCCACACAAAGTATAAACATGAACCGCCTCTGGCCACATGCTTGCTTGACTTCAATGCACTTAAAGAGACAGAACTGGGACTCATGAGATTTCCTGCTGTTCACAACCAGAGTAAAGGCAACATGGCCCTTTTACAACACAGCCATTAAGTTTATTATTGACTCCTTGTCTTTTGGTGGAGGTTAGACCTTCCTTAGACCAACATTATCAAGCATGAAAAAATACAGCAGCCAGATTTCTTGTTCTCCCAGTTAAAGAAAACATTTAATGTTAAGCCTTGCACTAACCCAGACGTGTTAAGTCAGTAAACTGGGGCTGAAGTTATGTATCAAATCGAAGACTCACTTAACAATTCTGTCAGTGAATAAAGTGACTCAGGAAACGTTGCAAACCCATGTCACAAAAGAGTAATTCATGGTTCCCAAATACCACAATAAAGTGTCAGCATCCATGGAGGTGTACTGGTAGGAAATTGTCCATTCTAGAGTTACAGAACTGAAAGAAAGCCTAGCGAACAGATGCCACTGTACATCGCCTGGTGCATAAAGAGTCAAAGTGGGTGGTTTATCCATCTCATAGTGGGTGGCTAGCAAGGAGGAGGGAGGAAAAGGGTCCACTTACTTGGTGTACAAAAACATCAACCGGGTTTTCCAGGGGACTTCCCTCCCGGCTGGTCATAGAGATGAATCCGAATCCCATTCGCACATTGAACCATTTGCAGTGGCCTGCACCACGCAGGACCTGAATGTCCTCCTCCTCTGGCAGCTTCCCTTGCTCTTCTCTGCCACCTTTACCAGCCCCTCCTGAGGAAGAGAACACATACTACAAATGATGCCTAGTAAACACAGCCCTGTGGCCCCATCCATCTCCCTAAGGACTACATTCCCAGGTGATCCCTCACACAGAGTAAAGTGAGGAGAGGGGACTATTGCACAACAACTTGTTATTGCACATGTACGGAGGCGCATTGTTTATACCCCGGGACAGGTGGAGCATCTGCTCTCAAGGTTACCGGGGTCCTGGCAGCCCTATGCACACACAAGGTTACAAGTAGCAGCTCCCCTCCCCCTGCTTATGCCCCTGTCTCAAAAGTAGCGATTGTCTGGCAGATAAACATTACACTCAACGAAGAAAATACAGGGCTATGAACCTTCGGCCATGACGTCGCCGCCGCCTGCTTCACAAACGACAGATGAGAAGTTTGCTCGGTGATGGGGGTGATCTGCTGCATCAATGTGACATCCTGATTTGGAGCGACCACAAATTTAGCTCGCATGGTCTAGCGTGCTCTCCCTCCTGTGCTGCTCCCTGCGCTGTGCTCGCTCCCCGGCCCCCTCATCCCGCACACGTGACTCTGTCAATTACATGCCTCCTTGTTACTAATCTCACCACGGAGCCTGGAGGGGCTGGCAGCGGCCGCACTCAGCCAATAGGCGCCCGCCTCCGCAACAGCACGGAAATCATTTATGAATGAAGCCCTAAACACGCCCGCGACTCTTACACACATACAAACTGTGGACGGCAGGCACGCGCGGCGCTGCGATCTCCGTGTCTGCACAGCAGCACTGCTCCGGAACTTGTAACCTGTGCGCTGCCGGAACACAACCAACGTACATGTGGGCTTAAAACGTGGACATTTCTATGTGTGTTATTTTCCTCCTTAGACAAGGGGGGTTGGGGGGTGAAGGCGGGTGCTGGATCCAACTTCACAGGTTTGTTCCGCCATCTCTTTCCGGGGGAGGGGATGTGATTAATGACTTCCTAAATAAGAGTCTAGGATTTGAAAGGGAACAAGAAAAAGGACCTCAGTCAACACAGATTGGAGTGGGGAGAAGGAATCGTGATATTAGGGGCAAGCTCCCGCTGTCCTTACTATGACAAGTGGCATGGGGACAGACAGTGTCTACATTTGTAAAAAAAAAAAAAAAAAAGTATAGTAAATCTGTTGACGATTATCCGGTCCAAACACTAATTGGTAGATAATGGCGCACCAGCTTCCTATACAACAGGTTACTAGCCACATTTAGAGGAGAACAGGATTCCAGCCATCAGACAAGTGAAGCAGAAGCCTAATCCTGAAATTCCTTTGCAGTCCTGAACCGTGAATTAGCAATAGGTTGTGCCCTATATGCCCCTGAGCACATAGATCTATAGAGATTCTATACATTATTGGCCTATGAGTATATGGTCACACGTGACCCTCGGTGCTGATGTGGCACAGGCTCTGTTAATGGCACGATTTACAACCACAGGGCAGACTCGCCGAAAATGTCTTCTAAATATCCGGGATACACCGGCTTTTCTATAACGTTACATTAACAACAATATAGCTATAGGGATGAGAAGCTCTAACAAGTGAAAACTAAATATTTACTAACGAAATCCTTGCGGGCACAGCGCTGCCACTGTATAGGCTACTTCCAGGTCCCCGGTGCCACACACAGCGGCATCCCTTGCCCTGGAGTCGTATCGTGACTACACTTGTCGCACGCTGCACCCTGCTTCTCCCACATTCTCTATCTTCCTGCCGGGATGACTATGGTTCCTCTCTCAGGAGATGTCGGACCGCGTGGTAGAATTTCGACTGTTCATGACACATTTCCTGACAGCCCTGTATACTTGACATACGTGCGCACCACGAGGAATCAAGTTCGGGGGTCTGTGGAGCAGTCACATGTTACAGTTTCATTCTTACCTTGCATGGACTAGACTCACACCTCCCTATAAACGAAATTATGGGACAGGGACGGTACTACAATGAGTCCTGAGAATGGCTGCAAAATGACCCGCACTTCTTAAAAAAACACCGCGACCCGACCGCAAGAAAAGCTCGAACGAGCCTGGTTATGATTATGTGACGTATACACAATGATTATCGGCCAGTAGGTAGGTTACCGAGCTGCGCAGGTTTATCCTTTTAGTTGGTCAAATGTGATACAATGGAAGTCGCATTGCACGTGCACGGGACGCAAATACCTCGTCAGTAGAACAGAAGTTTCCCGCGCAATTACCGGTCGGAGCACTTTTCATTCAACAACTGCAGCACACACCCTGCAATATCATTGCGTTTTCCCTCCTAGCCAGTTCTAGTCAGTTCGCGAATGATTCCCATAATTGTAAGAATTAAATATAAGACATCACACTACACTAATTTCCTTACACATAAAGGTGAGGTGGCTTTGGCAACTTGGTTTCAGTCAGAACCATTACTGCCTTTCAAGACCACCTACTCATTCTTTGCCTCTGATACTTAGAATTTTTTTTAATAAGTCTATGTTCACACAACAGTAGCCTACCATGGTAGTTTGCTTTAGAATTGTTGTTCCAAACCCAGTCATTTTATATAGAGAGAGGAAATACATCTTAAACACTTCTGTGTTTATGACTCAACTATGGTCTTGTGAAAGTCCTGCTGCAAAATTATTGGAATACTGCTGTGTGAACATTTCCAAAAAACTAATTCCAGGATATGTCCATTCACTCTCAGTAAGCGCAGAGCCAACTGTTACCAACAAGAAGTTGAATGTCAGAGGTAAGTGTTTCACTTACCTCTGCTGAAACCCTTCAGATCCATTCTGTTCTTTGTGCCTTCCTTGTGACAGGACAGCAGTAAAGAAGACCCCCAGGACTGTGCCAGATGCAGGTCTAATAGGGCACCTGTCTAGAATACTGACTATTACACAAGTGATCAAATTAATGTTCAATTCCCCATGTAGGACTAATAAAAGAAAAGTAAAAATGAAAGAAAATAAACTAAAAATGTAAAGAATAAATTAATTGGGTATTGCCACAAATGTCACAAGCTGGCCTATATGTTCAGCAAAATATGTGACCGTAAAAATCCAGTGAAACCTGTTGGCACCATGTTACAGAGCAGCAGGAATTAAGCAGAGTGATACACAATTTGGTGAAAAAATACTTTGTAAACTTTTATTTTCTACTAATAAATCTCTGCCTTTTCTGAAAAGAGAAGTCAGGAAATAGTCCCATCAGTGATTGCATTCTTTACATCAGTGTGCATTCAAAGATAGGCCTCCTTAACTTCTCAGAAAAAACAGTATAAAATACAAGAAATATACTGTAGGTCGGTGAGAAATGATTCTGACAAGTATGTTCTTAGCCCCATGCTTTCAAACGTCTCCTGTGCCTTTTTCTGTTCTTTCTTTCTCCAGTAGTGAGGAATGAGTGTCTGAGTCAGGAAATGAGGCTAATGATTAACTATTTCCATACTTAGAGCATATTTCACTACATGATTCAGCTCTTCATGAAGGTTAGGCTATTAAGGGACTTTCTTTAGGGCGCTGTCCCACGTTGCGTTTGCAAACGCAGACAAAACCGCGCCCACCGGGGCGGTCCGATCGCATGGTCTTTCTATGGAACGCCTGCGATCAGGAAAAACCACCGGTGTTTTGCATTATTTATGCAAACCCGGGGCTCATACCGATCGCAGGCGTTTCCATAGAAACGCTGATGCGATCGGACCGCGGACCGCCCCGGTGGGAGCGGTTTTGTCTGCGTCTGGTTTGCAAAGTGGGACAGCGCCCTCAAAGAGATAAAGACAGGCTCCTTAATCTCTAAGCTGTGGTAAGGGACAGAAACTGCTTAAATAAAGAAGAAAGGCAAAAGCAAAAGAAGGACACAGGGACATTACACAGTATATAACAAAGTGTACTATTATTATCTTATCTTATTTTTGTTGAAAAGTTTAGTTACACTTTAAAATCTACTGACTGATAGCAGATATAAACTGGTCCTAAAAAGATGTAACCACTAGGACTCATCAGACCTCTTTGAACTATATGCACCCTTGGGTAGGCTATGAAATATTCTTTCCAGAATTAGCCCTTTTATATAAAATATCACTCTTTTATTTGAAATCACACCCTTTTACCTATAAAAAAAACACATCTAAAGTTATGTGAAAATGACAAGAGAAAAGTCATATTTTGTCTGAGATGAGCCAATTTTAGAGGCTGCAGGAAAAGTGTCACTTCAGACTTCAGTTTGAATCTTTAGTACTTAGACCCATGGATTTGCTGTCATATTAAAGAATCTTATCTTTCATCATATCAGGTTTTTAGGTCTGTGTGCAACAGAACTGTAGATATAGGCAGTTAAAGAAATAGGTGGGAATTGGATCTTTATCTGTAGCTCACATTTCCACAAACCTGCTGCAATGCTGCACCTCATTCAGAACATGATGCTCGCCAAGCATAATGCATTTGAAATTGTTTTACTTTCTCTTGAAGTGACATACATAATCAGTAGTGCAACAGGCACAAAATCTGCAAACATTTTTTTCAAGCAATAGTCTCTCAAATATAAATAGTCCCTCCAACCTGAGTAAGTAGAGAAGCCTTAGGATCCATAGCTAGTGTGTGAGTAAGCCATCAGGCAGTGCAGCCTGTTAACTTGACTTATCAAGTCAAAATATGACTCTTCTCTGCTCATTTACAAATGACTTTGGAGATTTCACATAACAATGGAAAGGACATCTCATACCCTACCTGAGAAAGAGAGCTGTTTAATGGGGTAAAATCTGATCAGAGACATTCATTTCATTTGAGGCGTCACAGTTCTTTTTCAGCCCTGCACTGTGCAACTGTTGAAAGCATCTACTGGACTAATGAGTAGAGATGAGTGGACCCATACTTTAGTTTCAGCATCTTCCGTTTGACAGCTCCACCTAACCTGGATGTGTTGCTTGATGCGCTGCAGTCAGGAAGCTTTACACCAATAGCAACTAGGCAAGCCTGTGATTGGTCAGACACTTGGCAATAGACAGAGCTGGCAAATGGAGGATGTAGAACTTAAAGTACGCTCTTTTCTACTCATGAGTATCTAATTTACCAAAAATAAAAAGCATACAGATCCAAATCTGTGCCTGAAAACCTAATATAAGGATCCAACCACGAATTCTCCTGCAAAAATGCATATTAAAGGGAACCTGTCACCGCTGTTTCAAAACAAATTAATCTAAGACAGGTTCCCATAGAGCCCTTTAGTCCTAAGAGCACCCCTTTTTGAACTAACACCAGCGATGCTTAGAAAGGCCGAAAACCAAGTTTTATTCTGTACCTGGTAACTAGGGAGAACCCAGCGAGTCAAGGTGGGCGGTTCACTTCGGCTCGAGTCCTCGCCCTCCTCTGTGCACATCAGCCAGCACACGCCTCCTACGTCACATGGACCCCTGGCCGAGTTCCTGCACATGCGACAGCTCTCAGTTTTCATGTGCAGTGAGCATCACAGCGTCTATGAACTCAGTCGGCTCAATGCACGTGTGGCTTCCTGCTCACTGATTAGCAATGGCAGCTGAGAGCGGCCAGTGCACATGCGTGGGAACTCGGCCAGGGGGCCGTGTGACGTAGGAAAGATAGAGGCGTGTGCTGGCTGACATGCAGAAGCAAGGACATGGACTCGAGCCGAGGTGATCCACCCACCTTGACTTGCTGGGTTCTCCCTAGTTACCAGGTACAGAATAAAACATGATTTTCTGCTTTTCTAAGCATCCCTGGTGTTAGTTGAAAAAGGGGTGCTCTTAGGACTAAAGGGCTCTATGGGAACTTGTCTTAGATTAATTTTTTTGAAATAGCGGTGACAGGTTCCCTTTAAAGTAAAGCTACTTTTACTATGTATATCCACCCCAGTTTACATAGTAAACTACTGTACCTACACTCATAAGATTTAACACATCATCACCAAACTGGGAAGTTTTTGGAATATTCTGGTATGCTGTTTTGAACTCCACACTAAACCCTGTGTGGCATAATGCATGCACCCAAATACCCACACAGACACCCACGGTCTCTATGGTCTCTAAATAAAATTCCCTAAACTACAGAGTATGTATCCAGCTTATAAGTAGCCCTCCCAGGTACTACCCTTGGTTGTGATTGCCTTATCTTAATTTGGTCATACTTCCGTAGTTGTGAAGTAGCAAAGTAGGCATAAAGAATAAATAACATATGAGATATATATACGTGATGTGCATCTTCATGGTCAAGGAAGGCATGGGGTACCATTCATTATTCCATTTGCAGACAGTTTTTTGGTGGCCTTATTTTGTTTTGTTGCTGTGCCATGTGTGCCATATTTATTATATTTCAAAGCCACAATTTAGCTTTTTGTCCGGCACTCACATTTTTTTCTGGTGGCTCAATTTGGGTACAGCTCCTCAATTCTGACACTTTTCACGACACTTTTTTGGTACATGATAAAACTTACAAAAAGCAAGGCTGCCAACTTCCTTTATGAATGTGGTTTGACATATCTGACACTCATTGGTTCATCTTATGGTGCGCCAAATAGTTTAAGGCCATGCGTCCCAATATAATAGGACAATGCAACACTGCTAAAATTCGGTGCCAAAAAAACACCTTTCACCAAAAATAATCAATAGCCCCATGGTGTCTCTCCGAGGTCATTAATTCTTCGAATAACTTCACTTTAAAAACAAATCGTATTCAATGCAATGCTACCTACATACATCATTCCAGCAAATAACTGACAAGGTACCAAGGCTCAAAAAGGCATGTGAGTATAAAAAACTAGCCATCTGTTCTGATGCCAGAGAAAAACCTACTGTAACAAAAATGGCTAAGAAAGTTAATATTAGGTATGAGAGAAACATGTTAGAGTGCTGATGTTGACTCATGTCTACATGGACGTTGCCTGTACTGGGCATGTGAACATCCGCACTGGACCATGCAGCAGTGGAACAATTAAACGTAGTCTAACAAATCATGTTCTCTTTTACACTAGATGGGATCAGGACACAACTTGGAAGGAAACACTCTGTAGCAGTATGATTCTTTTGTGGGACACCTGGAGCCCTATCATTTATGTGGATATTAATTTGACATCATACACCACAAACATTACTTCATGCTAAATACACCCCTTCATAATAATGCTTATCTCTATAGGCAGTGGGCACTTGTAGAATCTTTAAAAGAATTGTTTGAAAAAATGATGAGTTTTAAGTGTTGACTATTAATTAATTTCCTATTAATTTCCAAAATAACAATATCCATTTGCTGCTATAGTCTTGATACCAGTTAGCATAGAACCTTCAGAGGTCTAATGGAGCTGATTGATTCCAAAGCTGTGGAAAATAACGGTTTTTCAATATTCAATATTAAAGTCTTTTCTTTCAAAACAAAGTAGGGCAACTTCTCATATGGTTTAGGTAATGCTATATAAAATCTGCATGAAACTATAGTATGTTGACAAAACAACCAAACACCAGAAATATTATGCATATAACTCTTAACCTGTTTGGAATTCATTATAAGAACAAACAATGTAAAGAGAACAAAAACAACCAAATAGTCTTCTTGTAAATAGTAGTATCTTTCCAATTTGTTATTATGTATTCATCTAATGTCATTTATTCTATACAGTTAATGTATATGTTGTCCTGTTTGTTAAACAGAGCAATTATCTAACAGCTTGTGTAAAGCAAATACATAAACAAAAAGCCATTTATTTTAAAGGATTTGCTGTTGTCGGCAGCATCAGAATTTTTTCTTTAAGATATTATTTCTTGCTGCTTACATAATATAAAACAGTGTGGTAAAGTCAATGAAGGTGCTTAGTTTTTGACAATATATGGATTTTAATTCTTTTCCCTTTTTCAGATGATCAATGAAATGTGTGTAGACTTCATATGTGATGTGACTACCAAGTACAAATTAAGGTATCTTATCTTGATTTTAGCATATTTGAATGTTTGTTTTATAATTAAAAAACTGTGGATTTATAGCTTTGCTTTGTATTGAACAAAAATCACTAGCAACAGCCAAAAACTGTTAAATGGTTTATCTAGTATTATAAAAACTTTCTTCTAAAGACAGCACCACATGTGTTGCAATACGAGACCAATGGACAGTTATAGGGCTGCTTTTGGAGGAAAGCATCCATGTTTTTGTAATCCTGGAAAGTCCCTTTAATTTAATTAATTAAAAGAAAAGACACAAGATACAACAGAAAACAGTTCAATTATGTCGGTATTAAAAACTATCACACAAAAAAATTTCACCTAGAATGGCTGCATTTTATAAATTGCCTACAAAAATAACTGGTTGAAAAATAACCCACATTAAACCTTTTTAATCCAAGTGAGCATCCATTACTTATTTATTTGGTGTGCTGCCATTTCTTTTATATTGTTTTGCTTACAGTTATAGATAGTGACACTAGAAAACCTATGAGAAATGACTGTGTTGCACCATGTCCCCTTGCTATACTGTACTTCTTCTACCATCAAAATCAAGCATGATAAATCAAGAACACTTACTCATAGACCCTGGCACTGTGACTGTGGAACTATTCTTATACTTGCTCTCCATGGCCACCCTTCCTTCTACAATCAACAATCATGCTAATGAGCCAGAAGGGCTGAGGGGGGAGGGGTTATTAACAGAGTCCCTCACAGGCTGTTAGACTGACTTCCATCTGTCTGATGTCATCTCACTACAGCAGAGGAAGTTTCAACATATAGTGAAATGGTGGATGTGCTCCTTTTACACTGTAACATCCTGAGGGCCTATGGTAACATTACCAAAGAGCCCTTCAGGATCATTAGCATAATTTTGAAAGTTTAATTTTGAAAGAAGGAAGGAGGCTATGGATAACAAATGTATGAAAATTACCACAGTCACGGTGCCTGTATCTGGGAGTAAGTGTCCCGTTCTTATCATGCTTGATTTTGATGGTCGATTTTCTTTAATTATGTCAGGTAAATCAAGTCTTGTAGCCAATCAATTAAGTTCACAACAGAGGATAAAAATGGATTTATATAACTTTATTTTGCAAGAAGCAATATGTGTATGATTGTTAAAAGAGTTATTGTTATCCAAGACCAGGAGTGGTGAAACACACAAAACAGCTGTGTTTCTTTCTAGTCTCCACTTCTGGTTGTGGCTCACAACAACTGAAACAGAAAGCTGATGAAATAAAGGGAGACGTGGAATTTGTACCAATCCACCACCTTCATGCCACTGGGGCGTAAAGGGGGAGGGGGCGGCTGTGCAGAGGGTGTGGCCTGCCGGGTGTGGGCCGGTCTGGGGCGTTACTGTCCCTGCGCTGCTGTACTTGCTGCTGCTGCTGACTTTTCACATGTGAAAAGTCTCCAACTGTGTTTATTTCTATGCCAGGCCCCGCATGTATTGCGCTGCGAAAATGCAGCGATGGACCTATCATATGATAAATATCCCCCTTTGTGTCCCTAAAAAAAAGTTATGGCCCATAAAATGCTGCATACAAAAAATTGCTCAAAATAAAAGCAAACAAAAATGATAAAGCATTATTTTTACTTTGTTGATTGATCAGGGTGACCTGTCACCCAAAATTTCGGCACTAGGAGCCGCTTGCTAAAGTAAGCGGCTCCTAGTGCTTGAACAAACGCCGCAGTGTTAGTTAGTGTTACCGGAAACACTGCGGCGGGGTACAGTGTAATCGTCTGCCCCGCTCGCTCCATAGGGTGGCGGTGACTGCCGCGCGTCAGGCGGCAGTCACTGCCCCTAACCACACCCCAACCCCGCCCCCTCATGAATACGTCGGACAGCAGTGTTAGATAGCATTACCGGAGGTTTCCGGTAACGCTATCCTTCTAACACTGCGGCGTTTGATCAAGCACTAGGAGCTGCTTACTTTAGTAAGCAGCTCCTAGTGCTGAAATTTTGGGTGACAGGTCCTCTTTAAGAAGCTAAAAGAAGAGCGGTTCCTGCTAGAGTGGAGACAGAACAGCATGTAAGTAAGCTTGGATTACAGTCCTTCTTCCTTGTGGTAGATGTCCTTTAAACCAAGTACAACTTGTAGGGCATCTATTGATAGATACCTTGCTTACTTCAGCCCAATCTTTTCTGCAAAAAAGAATATATAAAAATTGTGATGATTAAGGTGTTGTTGCACCAGGGGCATTTCTTTCTTCTCCAGAGCCATCCGTAGACAATATAACAAACCTCTTATGCAAATAATTCCTTTCCCTGCTCTGGTGTCGGGCCTCAACTCCTTAAACCTTACCCATGTGCCTAGTGACACAGTGGGGGGTTTTATCAGAACTCAGATGGGTCTGATGTAAGTGCTTTTGTGCCGCAATGGAGCCAATTTTGGCGCAACAAATTGCATATGTATGGATTTTTTATTTACGCAACCTTTTTTGGTCAGATTTCTGAACCCCCCACCCCAATTAATTTTTTTCTTTTCTGTGGGCTGCACAGTATCTATGTACACTGTGCACCACCTATTTACCCTTGTGCAGGGTTTGAACTGTACTTTTACACTGACTCCATGTCCTACAAGGTAGTGTGCCATGTTTACATAATAAGAGAGAGGTGGGAGACATATTTTAATTATTGTAAGTATGGTATCCCAAACATAACAGTTATATGGTCAGCTACAGTATAGTACAATAAAAAACATACCCAACAATGCCCATTTTCTAAACTATGTTATGTTAAATGATTTCATCTAATTCATTACTTTATTTTGATGCTAATCTGGATATTACAATAATTCCTGCATACACATTTATGTTGTAAAACTCCTACATACTAAGTGACGCCTATTAACCTGTTCATATATTAATAAACAACATTATTTAGGAGGAATTCTTAATTGGGAGCAGTGAAAAGCCACAATGCAATATCATATAGTTATAAAAATTATATAAAATCATGTTTCACAATTTCCTTGGGGAAATATGTGCTTTCAGATAAATAATAGCAACACACCCACAAGGCTAGAATCATGTTTGCTACACAACATAAAGACATCACCTAAAGAACTTTAGGTAAACCTCTTTATATATGTTTTAACAACATTTTTGGGAACATTTTTATATGCTTAAGTAAGGTGTTAGGTTGTGTAAACCCTACTATAATTCTTGTCCAGCGCTTTAATTTAGGCAAAGATCTGTCTGCTTTCCAGGTTTTGTGGTAGCTGTCTTCTGAGGAACCCCTGATCAAAGCTCAAGAAACCACAGAACCCCTGTACAGTTTCTAGTGTTTATAGACTTGTACAGCTATACGGGATACTACCTATTACATTTCTTGAACAATACTTCATTCACCTGTCCTGTAGTATTGCTTTAAATCATTATAGGTGATCCCTCTCTTAAGGACATCCAACTTACGGACAACCCCAAGTTACAGAGTGACTCTTCTGCCAACTGTAACATCTGGTGAAGCTCTCTGAATACTTTACTTTAGTCCCAGGCTGCAATGCTTAGTTGTGAGATGTCTGTAGTTAAGATTTATTGACAATCCTTGTTCCCATGACAGCACAAAATGTTGAAAATCCAATTGTCACTGGGACAAAAAATTTTTTTTGGAGCTGCAATTATTAAATATACCAGTATACAAATTCAACTTAAGAACAAACCTATAGAACCTATGTTGTACGTAACCTGTGGGCTGCTTGTACTTTGCTCTTAAACTCTCTGATCATCAGTTTGTGTATGTTCACATGGTTTATTAGATTATAACATGTAAATGGAGCATGAAACCACATGACTTTACTGTGTGTTGTAAATTAACCTGCACAAATTCCTCTAGTTTTAAAGTTTATTTTATCTCACCTGAAGTGCTTTATTCTAATCAATATATTGACAGCCAATAACTGACCAATTGAGAGTAGTCAAACATACAGTACAGATACAAATCTTTTCAGGATATTTTAATTAACTGACCTGGATACTTTGGTGACTTCTTGGAATGATTTATTATCTTCTAGAAGACCTGGAAGTCAACAGTCTTTGTCAGTCCAATTTTAAATAGCCTTTCATCACTTGGAAGTCATAACAGACTGTTGTGAACTAATGACCTTTTCCAGTAAGTATTCCATTCAACTTACCTTGTTTCCAAATACACATATGCCAAAGCTAGTGGGAGATCCCCATTAGTTGGTAGGGTTCCCCATTACAGATGGGGCAATGTAAGCCCTGTCATTCTAATGAGCACAATGGATGGTATCAGATAAGAATACATCAAATTCCCTTCACAATACAATATGTTCTTTCCACCTATTAATATTTGATGACAAAAAGTAACCAGAGGACAAGTTATTATTCTCCTACAGTGCTTAAACTGAACAAAGAGGTCAATAGGAGAGAGAGAGAGAGAGAGAGAGAGAGAGAGACATTGTGTAAACATGGACCCTTGATCATCAGGTTAATTAGATTTTTTGCTTAGAGGACAATCATGTCTTGTCATTGATTGGTCACTGCTCAAATTTCCAATCAATTGTTCCTAGCAAACTCTGTGTCAGAATGATGCAGATATGGTGAATTATTGATTCATTATGATCAATCGTCTCTACTGCAATCCATCATCAATAAAGTGCCAACAACTTAATCATTATATTGACATTTTGTCAGGGGAAGTTATTTGATAGAATGGTTGGGGACGATACTTAGCTTTAATGAACCAGGTCTACAAAAGAAGTTTACTGGTCACTAGTTCCACAGCAGTTAGCTATCCATAATAATATTTAGACACATCTTTATTATTATTATTATTTACCAATATTGTATTGTATGACATTGTAGCAGGTGTTGTAATAATTACATAGAATATTTAAATATTTGTGATGATATAGATGTTAAGGTGCAGTTGTTAGGTCAGTTTATAGTAGAGACCTACAGGCGCTGTTCTCAGTGTCAGCTAGCAATGTTGTCAGAAAAACAGAATAGTTATTTTAGGGCAAGGGTGTCAAATAAAGCAATTGCATTACATATTATGACATATGCATTGAAAGTATACTAACATGCAAATACCTAATATTTTAAGGGATGCCACTTTATACTGTACATGTTGTCTTCAGGGTCTTGACTTCTTGACTTCAGGGTCTTGACGTCTACAGGGTCTTAGACGAAAAAGAAATCATTGTAAAATATAAAAGATTCATACATCTTTTGTATGTACAGCACTATGTGTTTTGAATCCTCATTTTTTTTTCCAGATTTCTTAAGGTGCCTATACATTTTTGGTTTACACTTTGGCTACATATTTTCCTATTCTGATCTGTGAGAAGAACACAAACAAGTCAGAGTATTTAAAACGCATTCACATGTTTGACTTATTAGGTCTGTATAGGATGTAATTAAAAATATTTACATTCACTGTAAGCAAGTAGAGATCTTGAATATAGTTCATTGCAATACCCAGTGACATAGAAATGTAGATAACTTTACATTCCTCAATTATTTAAGTTTTGTTTACATACAACTAGACAATACTTTCCTGTGCTCCTTAAAATGTTGTTGTACATGTTAAAAGTCAGTAATAAGATAGCAAGCCATTCATAAAGTGTTAAACTACCTTCTTGTTGTCTAAAGCTGCCTATATAGTTGAATGTGTTTGTGGGATCTCAAGGTAAAAAAAAAAATCCAATCTCTGCATCTAACAGTAACTTACAATTAGACTTGTATTAGGAAACCTAATATGTATCTGATTCTATATAATTCTAAACACTTTTTAGTCTGCTGATATGTTTGTCTATGAAGAGTTGATATTAGACCTAATGAATCCCACGGGAATGTTGTCAATATCATTATGTACTGTGTGAAAGTTTCAGGCAGACGTGTAAAGAAAACTTAAAATAAGAGAGGACTCACCAAAAGAAACAAAGTGGTGATTGTTTTTTATTAATTAACAAAATACAAAGTGAATGAATAAAAATAATCAAAATCAAATCAAATCAATTTGGTGTGGCAAGATTTGCCTTCAAAACAGAATTATATCTTTTGATAGCATCAAATCTCCAAAATTTTGGAGAACTAACCATAAATCTTGGCTACTGCAAATCCTTTTTTCTCTTCATGTAACCCCAGAAAAACTTGTTTGGGCCATATCATCACTTCTTTAACTCCTGATTCTTCTAAGTCATGAAGATAGTTGTTAATGAGGTTAACTATGTATCTGTGTTTTTTTTTTTAAATGCAGAATACATTGATAATGCTTTTATTAACACTTCTGTTTCAAAAAGCAGTTAAGGGCCAGTTCATACCTTCATTTGATACCTTATCTCTGTGTAGTCGCCACACCTTCTTTTTCCTCACAATAACTGATGCAGTATCTGAGGTGAGAACTGGTTCTTACGTTGCAGCCTTTTTCCACTCCTGTCTAAAACTGTTGCATAGTATAGAAACTGCTTATGAGCAGCCACATGTAGGCACATGTTTTATGTTAAGGTTACAATACTTTTATTCCCAATACACATTGGACCAGGTTTTGATTGTCAGTCTATACACATTAGATAAGAATCTGAAACAATTAAACTTTTTTTAAATGTATTTATTCGGTGTACAAATAAAACTGACAAATGCTGATTGAGAAATTAGATAGGACAGGTAAGTTCCTCTCAATTCATTGGTTGTAATTTTCTCTTCCTTGACAGAAAATGCTAGATGGTTATTCGTGATGATGGCTGTGTACCTCTGTTCTATATTTTTTTAAGGAATGGAGGTTTGAAAGGTAGTGTGAATTCAGCTGAGAAATGTAAATATTCCTGTAAATATTAGCTGTTTAAAATTATAATTCAATTTTAGAAGTTATTTTGAGATGTTTCTTGGGTTGAAAATTTAATGGCTATTAATAGCTATGGAGTTCAATTTTTTTTTTAAAGCTTAGGATAAGGTCACACTACCATTGAAACCTCTTCCTTCCCTATGTTAAAAAACGTAAATAACGGAGGTTTAACATATCAATTAAAAATCTATGTTCTGTTTAGGCAGGTATCCGTTGTGCATGTGTTTATTGTACAGAAAAAATTATGGTGGCTGCAGTTCCTTTTCTCAAACAAATGCATGGATAATGGAAACTTGTGAATCAGACTATGAAATAACATTTAATTGATGTCAATGTGATTTTTAACTCAAACAGTTAACTTAATTTGAAACTTCCATTCTTTACCTTTTCTAACAGAGGTAAAGAACGGAGATTTGAACGATAGTGAGAACTAAGCCTTAGACATATGAAAAAATCAATATTTCAGCAATGGAATAGAAGTGCTTTAAGATATCTTAGCTTTTAGTATGTAATGTTTTTAGTAATGAAATTAACTTTTTGAGGAATAAAGATTTAAAGTGGAGTTCCATCATAAACACAATTCTACAATTTATTTTTAAATTCTTAAATAGCAAAAACTGTATAAATAGCTATGTTAATATCTCATTACATTATTTTAGAAAACATTGTGCTATTATCAGTAACAAACTTACTGTAAATATTCAGTTGTATCTTTACAAATGTATTCATTTTTAGCTCGTTGTGAATCTAAAATGAATATAGCATCACATGCTATTACTTCTTTGTGTGAATAAGAATTTCTAGATAATGAGTAACTGGCTGTTTTTATAATAACTAATGAAAATACAAACAACATAACAGGAAATGTAAGCAGCTATTGAAGTATTGCCACAATAAGAAACTGTCATATCAAATATTTATTAAAATAAAAATACACAATTTCAGTTTTTATTTAAACTCTTTGCACTCTTTCGTCAGAACTTTGCTTCCTACATTTACTAGTTAAAGGCACATTTAAAATAAATTTTTATGTACTACTATAAAATATAAAACAGAATATATAAATTAGCGGGTGCATAACATTTTTAATACAAATACGAAGTCTTGTTATAAATAATTGTACACTTTGGTTACAACATATAATATATGTATATGTATATATATATATATACATACAGTATTTACACAGCAAATCTTTAGAGGAAATTGGATTTTAACACTCATTTTTAATTTCATGTCAGCCATCTGCACACATTTTGACCAATAACTAACCTAGGAAACACCAAAACATTCAATAAAGCCAAACAATTCATACTGCAGTAAAGGGTAGCAGTTACAGCTCTGGACTGTCAGCTGATGGGGTGAGTTCTTTCAGTACATTCCAGTTGATTTTATAGCATCTAGTTTTCCTTTTTACATTCAGTAAACATACTTCACATGCTTTTTATTTAGTCAGTAAATATGCTTGACTTTTTACACCAGTTTCCAAATTTCAAAAATCTGCATTATTACTAGAAAAGATGTTTATCTGCCTACAAAAAAGATCAACGGAGTAATAAAATTATTAGAAAAATATATATAAGCCATTGCTAAAACATTACGTGTCATAAATTTTATTAAAATCAAATGTTTTTTACATTACACATTATTTTATGCATTTGTGTATTAGTTTGTGTACATGTATGTTTTTTATGTAACTACCATGTTATTACTGTTTAGGATATTTACACAATAACAAGATATAGTAACTAAAATGTGAAAATAATGGGGAAACTTTAATTACACAAAATAAAAGGGAAACTATTTGCAGGTTCTTTTGTGAGAAATTTAAGCAATGCACTATCCCGTACTCTTTAGCAATGAAAAAAGTAGAAATTTGGTTGCACATCAGCTGTCCTCCAAAACTAAACTAAGCTGTTTCTCTATTGCCACCTATAGGTAGCTACCCTGTAAGCAGATGTCCTATAATAATGCATTGCATGTAGGTCTAACCACACCCTCTGAGTCTCCCCAAGGAGATCTTTCTGTGCTTCATCTGATATAATCATAGTTTGTTTAAAAGTTATTGTTATTTTATAACAAAGTGCAAGTAGCTGTCTAACCACTGCAGGAGAAGTGAATCAGTCAGCACCTTATTACACAATGTAATAAATACAAATGTAATAGCTAAACATATACACACATATGCATGTATCATACTACTAATAAAAACTACTGTAAAATGTTTTATTAATTGAAGATGTTTATAGAGAGAATGTCAATATCAGGAGGTCTATGCTTAAAAAAGTAATAGCTCCCCTTTATGTATAACAAGCAGCTTACATCAGATGTCCATATAAAAATAAGCCTTATTTTGACTAAATTCATAAGTTGTTCTATCATAACGTTTACAGTGGGATAATCTATATAGCTTCAAACAATGTTGATATTTTCAGTGATTTCCAGTTCATTTACAAAGATTTGACAAGAACTCAGGGATATGTGTCTGTTACTGAAATTGAACAACATAACTGATGTAGCCACAAGGTCTTAATTCCGAAATACCTGACCAGTTATAAAACATTGTCAATCTACAGGCAAAAGTGAATGATATAAGGCGTTCTAAAAAGTCAGTTTTCATTTCCCATCAGCATGAACCCTATAAGAGACATACTTCAGCCCTATGGCCACATATTACCTAAATGCAGGGAGACCTTTTCCATACAAGATGACAATATCCCTTTGTATTGGATGTATTCCACTGGTAGAGGTTCAGACATACTTTCAATTGTTATCCCCTATATCTTGGTATTAGATCATGGGGATGATGTATACCTCCTTATAATTCATGTATTTGTACTGAATACATGATGCATGAGATGACGGCTGGTTGGTCACCTCTGACCTCCTAATTTGATGAGCCTGGTGAGCCCGGCTTAGCAGTAGCTTATCAGATATAGCCCAGCTTTCCCGTACTCTGCACATACACTACAGCGTAACCCAGAAGGAGCATCCCTGCCATGGCGTGCTGTACATTGACAACTGATAGCAATAACTATTGTTATAATCTCTTATTAAGCGATATATATATTTATAGAAGATTGCCCCTGTTTATCGTTATGAGGCTCCCCTGCAGCAGGAATCATCATCAATTCATTCAGATTGATGAACCCAAATACGGGTTGATAGGAGTAGAGAGGGGAACCGCAGGCGACGCGACCCGGAGCACAGCCAGCTGGCGAGCACTTACTTAGTGGCGGGGGCGAGCTTTAGCGCGTCTCCGGGAGAGCAGTGAGGCTGAGCGCGGCGCGCGTGTGTCCCGGCTGCCTCTTCCTCTGCCACGGAATGACTGTGCAGCCGGTGTACGCGATGCACATTGTAAGGGGGATGGTGGCCGCTGAGTAGAAGAAGGAAATCAACAACAAAGAGTCCCAAGAGGAAAACATTGGGGGGTCGCTGCCAATCAGCACCCGGGGGGAGGAGAACTTGTCTCTAAGACCCTGCACTTCACAACGCTGATGGGGGTTGTAGGCGGCGGTATACTGGGGAAGCCTGGCAAGAATGTCATTTCATTACCTATAAAAGAAAGGCGGGAGGAACACCATGGGCAGATGTTATACTGGCAGTTTTCTGTCATCTGTGTATATAATATGGATGACGATGGGAGGAAGGCTTGTGTAGAAGTTACACTGACCTATAGCGGATTAGATTCAGTTTTCTCCAGTGATTCTACTTGAGTATAGCACCCTCCAACCAAAGGGTGGTTTTCCATATGCTGGTCACATCCTTATGTAAATGAGAGGTAGTAAGCGGATTCATTAATGTTGATGGCCTTTGACACTGTGGCTGGGGAAGACTATAGGATAGCTAATTAAACCGCTACAGCATGAAGCCATCCAAACTCCTCCTTATCTGGGTAAAATACATCACAATGGTTTTCTGTAGATTACAGGTCCTCTTTGGTTTAGAGCATTAATATTTGTAGCTTTATTATAGGAATAAAATGCAGACCACCAATCGTAGTTTTTGCAGCTATATATTGGTTTGTTGTTGAAAAAAGGAACAAATTATGGCAGTTTTATCATGTAACAATCTAAGAAAACAATTGTGGTGTACTAGACATATTCAGACACAACACTAGACACATTTTACTACTAAATGTACAATGTAACAGGTACAGAGAAAACTAATACTAGTGCTAAAACAGTGGCAATCTTTCAACCAAGAATTTTCAATTAAAATATAAATGAATAAATTACCACTTTATCTGGTTCCTCTGCCCCCTCAGACAGGGTATGATGTATAATCTGAATATTTAATCTTTTATGCTAAAACTACCCTGTTTACCTATGAAAAAATCGCCTACAAAGCCTAAAATGAGTCACGCTGAGAGGCTGAAGGTAGAGTCAGGCTTGTGGTTCTGTGAGCTATGGGAGAGGTTTCTCATACAATTTGTGCTCACCCACAACTATTTCTCATTTGGAGAGGATCTGTACCTACAGTGTATGGGAACATCAATGGGTTCAAGGTGTGCACCACAGGATGCCAATCTTTTTTATCTGAACTGAAGGAAGGTGCTTACCTTATCCACATGCACCACAAAACCACCTGATCTATCTCCGTTATATTGAAGTGATATTCTGATCATTTGCATACAGGTGAGGGGGCCCTAATTCAATTCCATGAGGGCTACAAACACTTTCACCCACCAGTCAATCTGAAACTAAGCTATTCAGTATAGGGAGAACACTTTCTGGATACCAACCATCTACGGATTAAAGACCAACTGCTTAACCCAACAAATTTATCCATAAACAAACAGACAGAACAGGCTACCTGAGAAATGAACAGCTTGCACCCCAAACATACACGACAATCTATAACAGGAGGTCCACCAACTTTTTAACCTAGGGGGCCGTGCAACTCTCCCCTCCGGACCGTTGGTAGGCCGGGAACTAAAGTAAAAATAAATAGCGGTTACATGTGACCGCAGTCCATAATACACTGGTGCACCCCCTCATTAATTATTAAACAATTACTGGCACTCCCTCGGTGTGAACTATTTATATGTGGCCCAATTAATTAATTCATTGGCCAATTAATATTAAATATACTGGGGCCCTCTCCATTAATTATTGATATGCCTGTCAGCCCCAATAATTATTAGACTGCCCCTATAATCACAATTATTTTTCACTTTGATGCCCCCCACCCTTAATTGTTTCCTATGCTGGCCCCCATCTAATAATGCTAAGTATTTCCAGTGTTTTGCCACTCATAAATTCTTAAAAATTATTTCCTGTGCTGCCCCCTCATAATTATATTAATGCCTATGTGACCCTCATAATTATTATTCTCCTCTGCTTGCTCCCTCATATTAATTATTTCCTATGCTTGCCCCTCAAATTAATTAGTTCATATGCATGAACATGATCACCTCTATCCATAATTTATTCATCCTATGCTGCCCCTCATAATTAAGTATGTCCGTATGCGTGCCACTCATAATTAATTATTTCCTATTCGCTGCCCTCCATAATTACACTATTCCTATTTCTGCCATCGGTCTATAGTATTAATAATTTCTATGCCCTCACTGAATTTAAGTTATTTCTTAAGCTGACCCTACACTACGACTAACTATGGCCCAGCGCCACACAGAATCTTGTTAGGCCTTTGATATAAAAAAAATAAAAACCCTTACTCACCAAGTCTTGCTAGGTCTTGTTGTCGCGTGCCGACAGGAAGGGGGGTGCAGCGGCCGGGTGATGAAGTAATCGCGCGGACCGCGCAGCCCTTAGTTCCTATGGACCGTAGAGTTGTGCGCGGTGTGTTTGTCTTGTTCCTGGCCACCATCGCTTCCATGTAATTGTAGACACTCGAAAGCGGCCGGTTTGCTGGCGCACTAGCACTTTACAGTGGGGGCAGGACTTCCTGTCGGACAGACGGAGGGCTTCTTCTGGCCAATCCGACTGGTGGAGACGCATACGTTAGGGGGCCCCCGCGCATGGCGGGGCATAGCGTCGTGGTGTTTCGGATCGCCAAATATACTGGAATCCCGCAAGGACGCCCATGGTGGCCGCGGGCCGTAGTTTGGGGAAACACTGTAAGCTATATATACAGACTGTATTATTATATAACTAAAATTCAGACCTGAGCTCCAGGAGGTGTTTTCCAGCTCTGTCTTGTCTGAACAGATACGGTTTGTAGGTTACTGGCCTATACCGCTTAACACCGTATATCAGGTTCAACAAGAACACGTACCTGGAAAAACACCTCTGGAGCTCCAGGTCTTGATTTAGTTATACAGTAATTAAATATCTTTATTGATATAGACGCAGAGACAGATTAGCCAGCAAGACATATGCACAAAGCATGCAAAATGGTCCAAGTCAAGTGGACGTCGTATTGACCAGGAAGTGGAAGGGCCCCATAGCAGGCATTCCGCATGGGGCCCCCCCTTCCCACTCAAATTGATACATATTGTAATTACTCACATCGGGTGAGTGAACCCTATGCTCACTACAGAAGTAATACAACATCAGTGATTTAAAACACAAGCCTTTAGTGACATACAAATACAAGCATATCTATCGACAGAACTGCAGCTACGGTATACACATAACAACATATACAAATCAAGGCATATATACAATACAAACATATTTATATATACATATTCCACTGCAAGTACCCTTTCGCCAAGACATATTTGGATATATCCATCCCCTTTAGAGTGTGTCAGGGTCAGATGCTGGGGCCCCTGAACATGTGGGCCCCATGCGGTTGCTATGGCTGCTACCAATGTTAGGTCGCCCCTGGTGTCCCTGTTACCCTATGGGTTGTGCAAATCTAACAACAACACGATAAAGTAGTCTTAGAGTGTGGGAGGAGGGACGGAAACGGCCGGATGGATTCCCTGAGGAAACCCACGGCAAACACCAGAGAATAGTCGTAACTGAAAATTACCTCTTTGCAGATGTTGACCAGGGGGATGTTGAACCCGGACCCCACGCTGCATAGGCAGAAGTGGTCTCAGTTGCGGCTACAGACCAAAAGTAGACACACATATGACAAATAAGAAAGGCCAGAGCCATCAACCAGAAATGATTTACTCACATATGAGGGATATGACCCCACAGGCGAGGCCAGGAATAACCCTAGTATACTTACAGCCCACACTGGAGATCTACGGCACATTGCCAGGAAGAACTCCAACTCGATTCTGCATAAAGATAAAAACAAACGAAATGATTTCCAAGTCCCTCAGTATCCTGTGCCGTCCCGGAACCACCAACCTCAAACAAACTGGTTGTCACAGGATGTTGCATAGACCTCCTCAGTATCTGAACATGGCTCACACTGCCTTGAATAGCAGGTGTTCGAAAACATGCAGCACATCGCCAACAGGTGCCAGGTATCTGTACCTCAATACACAGCAGTGGTCCATCTGATCAAGGGGACATTTTCCTGCGGTCCTTAATGTGGTCTTACTCTTATGGTGAAACGTGTCAACCCAGCCTTTATGTGAGAGGAAGGAAAACAGGCCAGAGATCTATCAACGTATGAACTCGGGGATAACGATCGTCCCAGTAGCTGCACATTTCTCCAAGACTGAGGACCCATACCATGGAAGATTTGCAGAACTATTTAATGGGACATCAATGGATTACTATTTTAATGGAAAAATACATCAACACTATAGGAGGCCGGCCACACAGAAAACGCGCATGGGGCAGCTGGAGGGGGGGGCATTATACGCGTGGGGGTGCGGATATGGCACATTGGGTGCGGTTTAGATATGGATATGTGTAGGGGACATCTGATTTCTTCACTTTTGCTACAATCTACACTACTAGCTATGGGGAAGAGCACATAAAGCAGTTTGTAAAAAAATCAACACCTGTATTTGCAGGAGGGAGGAAGGAAACAATATGTTCAGCTGAGGAGCACCACAGAGGCGGGTGCCAGGAATGGGGTATGGGGTAGAGTCCAGATTGTATTACACTATCTGGGAGGAGATCTGGTCTGGAAGGTCAGCCAGGGTGCGATGGTTTCGTTACCGGCGAGCCCTCTTATACAGAGATGGGCTTGCATGGCAACCTATTGATGCAAATAACACATGCTAAACTCTTGTGCCGACAAAGTTTGGACACTTAACACGTG
This sequence comes from Engystomops pustulosus, assembly GCA_019512145.1. Taxonomy (NCBI): domain Eukaryota; kingdom Metazoa; phylum Chordata; class Amphibia; order Anura; family Leptodactylidae; genus Engystomops; species Engystomops pustulosus. Next base: position 115,434,975 of record CM033643.1, on the reverse strand, counting down.
GCGGCAATGGGCGTGCCATGGTTACTCCAATCGTCGCCACCAATACGTCATCGGGGACATTCAAGTCGGTTGCAATGACAGCTCGGGTCTTCGTGAGACGAGGCTGAAGGTTTACAGAAGATCCGTTAAATGAGCCAGTGGATATACCGAACCAAAGAAAGAAAGTAGAGATGGCTTATTTGGAGCACATTGTGACGCTAACATCCGGTTTTTTTTAAATTTTCCACTTTTTTTCATGCTTCACAGTTAAACAGGAAGGTTATGAAGTAAGGACACGACTAGGTTAACACTGCGTATAGTCCAATTTGTTCATAGCACAAAAAGCCCTCACATAGCTTTGTACAAAAGAAAAATAGAAAAAGGAAGGGAGGGGGGGGGAAGGGGTGAGAGTCGGGACATATACTAGAAAAGAGACAGAAATGAGTGGAGAAAAAACCCTGACATCCTTAATGGGTTTAATGCAATGTTCTACGAGCTGGGACAATCACTCCGCTATCACTTTGCAGTGAAATTTCAGGAGATTACCAAATTCAGATAGGCTCTTTACTAGGTCGGTGATGGCATTTTGAAAATTGTAAATTTTTATTGACATAAAAAAACTTAACACATATTTTGACATCCATAAGTTTTTCATACTTCACTGTACAAAACTATGTAGATGTGAGATAAGCTGACATTTCAATTAATACCATTTTGAGAACTGTACGACCATTCGATCACATTTTATTCAAAATTTTATGAGAGCCAAAAAAGTGGATATTCTGACATTTGGATTTTTTGTTTCAATTTCGGGGTTCCCTGCATGGGATCGTCGTTCATATATTTTGATATATTTAGCATTTTGGGAAGTAAGGATACCTAACATGTTTATAATTTTGTTTGTTTATTTACTTATATTTACATTGCATGGAGTGATTACATTTTTTGTTTCAGGCCCCCCATAGTGTTTGAACCTAAGTGGTATTGCAGCAATACAACTGTATACAGGTGGCCCCTGACTTAAAGCGAACCTGTCACCAGGAAAGCCATTTTTAGCTTCCTGCAAGCAATATATGATGAGTCCTGAGAGAGGGGATAGGGCAGCTGCAGCCTGTGTCTAAGTCTCCTCTCCTCCACAATCATGCAACTCCCCCCAACTTCCTATCATGTGCATTGAGCAGGCAGGAGGATGGTGTGGAGAAAAGAAAGAATGCATGAGGAGACACAAGCATGTCACGGGTGCTCCTGTGATCCACGACACTGTGCTTACCTTTCCTTGTTCCAATTCTGAAAAATTCTCAGCCCCTTCCTGTCTTCCTTGACGGATCTTTGTTTCTTGTTGCCATTGATAAAGCTTGTTTGTCCTCTGCGTTTTTAGTGATTTCCCGTTGTGACCTTGATTCCGTTCCTAACTTCGATCTTGTGCTGCTTGTCCTGACCTTCCACCACGTCCCTGACTCTGATTCCATCCATGCTGCCTGTCTCGACCTCCTGCCTGTCCCCGACCATGAGTTTGCTTTACAATTTGCGGCCATCGCGGACAACCTGGTGGTACCACGCTGCAGCAAGTCCAACCCACTTTGCAGCCGGCTCTGGTGAAAGCATGATGCCACTTAGACTCTGATCCCAGGTGTTGGCTTTCATCATCATCCGTGGTGGTCCAGAGGATTCATTACCAGTGATCCTGACAGTAAGATCCAGCCATGGATCCCCCCAAGGATTGGCTGAATTGGCTGTCCCTACCACCATTGTGGTCCAGCAGTCTCTACAGGTTGCCGTGCAAGGACAGGAACTTGCACAACTCACCGTCACCCTGCAGCAATTGTTGGCTACCCAACACCAGCGTCCACTACCTGTGCTAACTCCCGTTTCTACGGCTGCATCGTTTACTTCTTAGCCCGGCTGCATCTATCCATGGTACCACCAAAGAAAAGATATGTAAACTTTATTAGTGAAAATATTCACTTTATTATAATTCCAATACACAAAAATTCATAATTGTATAGCAGTGGGACAAGGAGAAAAGTAACCCAAGATGGAATAGGGCAACCAAAAAATACATAAGCTTTTTACACAAGTCTTTGTCTCCTGCCGGTGCGGGATTCTTCTTAGTAGCCAAGAAGGATGCTTCTCTCCGTCTGTGCATCGATTACTGTGGTCTCAATAAGGTCACGGTGAAAAAATCACAGAACTGTTTGATCATCTATGTGGTGCCAAGGTTTTCACCAAGTTGGATCTACGAGGGGGCATATAACCTCATCCGCATACGTGAAGGTGATGAATGGAAAACTGCCTTCAATACTGCACTTTTAATACCTTGTTATGCCCTTTGGACTCATGCACTGATGGTGTTCCAGGAGTTTATCAACGACCTATTCAGAGACTTACTTTATACCTGTGTCGTGGTCTATCTAGACAATATCCTGGTGTTCTCCTCAGACACTGAGTCCTATCAGGCCCGTGTCAGGCTCAGGTGCCCAAGGGCCAATCGCCCATATGCCAAGCTTGAGAAGTGCCAATTCCATCAGAAGGGTCTCCCATGCCTAGGATATATTATCTCAGACAAGGGACTACAGATGGATCCTGCAAAGTTTTCTGCTGTACTTCAATGGCTGCCTGCAGTGGGACTTGTTGTTGGGAAACATCCTGCTCCCAGACATATTGGCGCACCAATGCAGCAATACGTGTCCCCAGACCCTCGCCGCTGTGCTTACCTATCCTCATTCCAGCGCTGGCTCCGGCAGTCCGGCGCGTGCTTCCCCATCTCCAAGGGCACGTGCCGGCTTCCAGAAATTTAAAGGGCCAGTGTGTTAATAATTGCCACTGGCTGGCTGCCAATTCTAATAAATTCTCAGCCCCTTCCTGTCTTCCCTGCCGTACCTTTGTGCCTTATTGCCATTGAGAAAGCTTGGAGGTATGACTAAGGATCCACGGATGGGGTCTGAAACGCGTAACCTGTGTTTTTCCCTGTGATCACTTTTAACTTTGAAGTTTTTTCAATAAAATTTTTTTCCTGATTTTACCAACCCCTTGCCTGATGCTGATGGACCTTCCGATTTTTGTGTGCCATTACCGCTAGTCCCCGGGATTGGACCGGGTTAACCCATCGAGCACGGCCCCGCACTTTGGAGCTACAGACTAGGTGAGCTGACACAATTTGTTTTTTCTTTGTTTGCATTCTCTGTATTGTAAGTATACTGCTCCCCACCGTTTAAAAAAAAATGTATACATTAAAATAACCCCCCTCTCCGTAGATGTAAAAAGAAAATAAAAAAAAAATATTTTGTACACATTAGGTGTTCCTATGTCAGAAAATGTCCATACTTTTATAATATAAAAAGGGTGAATGTTGTGATAAAAAATAAAATAAAAATGTTTTTAAAAAGTTACAGGTTTCAGAATATGGTGATATGAATATATATATATATATTTTTAAAAGATATCAAAGCACAACAACAGTACATATAGTTTTTCTGTGATTGCACAAACCTAAAGAATACAGATATTTCATTTTGACTTCAAAGTGCAAGCCATTTTTTTATGTATATTCACCGCATTTTGAATGTTTTCAAAATTTATCCCTAAGGAAATACCTTTTGATGTGATTCAATAAACTAAAATATTAATTAGTTGTAGCTTTTAGAAACACAAATCCACAATTTGGCCTGGTACTGTACTTGTTTATTTATCTGAAGTGTTTCCGCTTAAATTACAAAAAGCATTAGGGGGAAAAAGTTAGAAATAATCCTAAAATATTTTGTTGAAAAAGCCCATCAGAGTCAAAAACACAAGGGCAAATACATACATTATGTATCCAAGTACAAATACATGACCAAACAAGTGTAAAATCATATAAGGTGTGATGACAAGTATATAGTAAGGTAATATCTGAATTGCAGCTGTACATAATTGTATAGAGTAATGCTCCACCGGGCCATTTTACTAAACATTGAACAAGCACCTGCTATGATTGTAGCTGGGTGTTATGCAGCTGCTGTAATCATACTGTTATGTGGCTGCTTGATTGAGCTGCACATAATTAGTTCTCTCACTGTGAATTATTCAAATTGCTTCCTGTTACTGCCCTTTGAGAATTCACAATTGTTTATGCTTCTATCCTCTTGCCCTCCTGTGTCCTGTTTTGGTTTTGTTTGCCTGTTTGTCATGCAGTTGCTTTGCATGTGTGTTGTTGTGCTTGAATGAAATACAGCATCAGGCACTTCCCCTTACATAGACCCATTATTTTTTGGTAAGTTTGTGTTTATAAAGCAAGCATATATCATAGGAAAACCATTATACCTATACCTGGGAAAGATAACTAATAAAATGGAAGATTTTATTATTATTTTTAAAATGCTAGAGATTGGGGGTTTGGGGGTGGCCCGGGGTGTGAATGGCAGGAGACTATAGCAAAGATCTCCCTGGTCCAAATAGATCCAAATTGACGGAGATGACTTCCGGATCTTCTAACTCAACAGAAGTGTGTCTCATGCTGTATGTTAATTCCTTACCGACATGTGACGTACTGTTACGTCTCATGTCAACTGTGGGTGTATGGAGAGGGCTGAGCCCTCTCCATACAAGTTGGGCGTTTGTTGCATATTGCAGCAAACACCCACCAGTAACACCTGTGGTCGGTGATGGCACTCATCGCAGGTGCTAACCATGTAAATGCCGGAGGCATTTAAATCCCTGCGACATGTGGGCGTCGCCATCTTGGATTCTATTGCTGCCCCTTGTGAGGTCATCGGGGGGTGGTGCTCGGTTGCAACAACGAAGACCTGAGGCAGTATCGTTTTAACTCATTCCTTACATTCATTACATTTACATATGTAGTATGGCAGTATGTGGTAGGATCAATCAGACAAACTATTGTTAAAGTACCACAGGGAGTCTGAAAAATAGTAAAAAAAATAAATACATTTTAAAAAGTTTAAAGAAAATTAGATTAAAAAACCTAAAATTTAAAATCACCCCCCTTTCATTAGAAGTGAGATAAATATAAATAAACAGTAAAAATCATAAACATGTTATGTATCGCCGCTTCCCAAAATGTCCTATCTATCAAAATATAATAATGGTTATTCCCAGCATTTAAAACTGTAACGGAAAATAGCGCCCAGAGTTGAAAATGACACTTTTTGTCATTTTTAAAAATAATTTTTTTTTTAGCAAAAATGGTAGCATTGAAAATGTCGCAAAAAATGGCACCACACACTCCGTACACAAAAGTATGAAAAAGTTATTAGCGCCAGAAGATGGCAAATCAAAGATTTTTTTTTGTACAGGAGGTTTTAATTTTTGTAAATGTATGAAAACATTATAAAACCTAATAATTTGGTATCCCTGTGATCATAGTGACCCAAAGAATAAAGTAGACATGTCATTTGGGGCGCACAGTGAAAGCTGTAAAATCCTAGCCCACAAGAAAATGGTGCAAATGTATTTTTCACCATTTTCATTGGATTTTTTTTCCATGGAATATTAAATATCGTCACTATGAAGTGCAATTTGTTACACAGATAACAAGCCCTCACACAGCTCTTTACATGGAAAAATAAAAAAGTTATAGATTTTTGAAACGAAAACAAAGTAGTCAGGGTGGAGGGTTTCATGCAATTAGGGAATGTGATTAGCTTTTATAAATAGATGGGTTATAAGAGTACGATTGACCCTGACTACTGTCCAGATAAGATCCCCCAGACACTGTGGGAGATGTGGATGCTATCCATGGCTGGCCCGGCCTCTGTGAGCTCTGCAGCTAAACTCCCTCTCATAGTGTGAATATTCACGTATAAGCCGATGCTCCTAATTTTACCACAAAAAAAACTGGAAAAATAGATGGGTTATAAGCGTTTATAAATAGATGTGTTATAAGAGTATGATTGAAGGTGATTGTTTAACTTTAAGAACAGGTTAAGATTAATGATATAGAGGATGTAAAGTCTATAGAGTAGTTATTAAGTCCTAACATCCAGGCACATGTTGGTTTGGACGCTGGGGGGCCCTAGTCGTGTGAACAGCTCAGGGCCCATGGGGCACTTAATTTGCCACTGCTTGGTCAAAAGGACAGTGTGGAACATGAGCACTGGCGATATGAGTAAATCGCAAATCTCTGTTGCAGCAGGAAAGCTTAAAGGGGTATTCCTAGCTGGGCATTCACATTTAATTAAATTCATTTGCCATATGTAAACATTTCTTCAATGTTATTAAAAAAATGTTCCTGTGTGAAGATAATTTCACATAAATGTTGCCATTTTGATGCTTGGAAACGAGACAGCTTCCTCGGATATGACCACTTCACATTTTGGCAGCGGTGGCCAGATATGCGCTATTGAGCCCTGTCTGACTACCTGGATTCAGTGTTCATTATTATAGGACTGCTGTGGGACCTGCAGTAACTCCTCGGACATTTAATATTCAGAAACTTTTTGTTTCCTTGTGCAATCACTCCAGCAGATCACCATAACCAAGGACACAGTCTTGTTTCTAAGGGACCATATGACTACATTTACAAGAAATTTTCTTCACACATGAACATTTTTTTAATAACATCTAATTGAAGAAATGTTTATATATGGCAGATTAATGAAACTGAATGTGAATGCCCAGACGAGAATACAACTTTAAGTAATTTACCAGACAAGACCCAAAATGTGGCTCGACTTCCCTGTCACGGTCATCTAACCATCCTCACAACACAACACTTACATGCCATCCTACAGCCTCCACCACTACCTTACAAGAGCAAAGTGAATGTTAGCCTACTGAGGCAAATTATGCAAAAACAGAGTTCTCAACACTGAGGGGTGCATCTTCCACATCGAGTATAAAACCATTTGCGGTCCTGGAAAGAGCTGACAAGATGTGGTCACAGAAGTCTCACAATGTTAACAATAGACTCAGACGCTACCCATGTGTGCCTCCGCGTGTCCCTCAGTGCCAGCTGCAGCCTAACTTACGTCTCCACGCTCCAGCAGCATCTCCCGCAGCTTGGAAGGCGCATCCCCACCTCCTAGGGTGTGCACACACCGGCTCTGTAAAATTGAAAGGGCCAGTGCGCCGCTAATTGGAGCTTGGCAGCCGCTGTCCTGTTGAAAAGCTGGCCTCTTCCTGTGACCCCTGCCGGATCTTCCTGCCATGTGCCTTAGAGAAAGATTGTTTCCGGTTCCTAGTGCTGGTGGTATCCTGCCACAGCAAGTCCAACCCGCTTTGTGGCGGGCCCTGGTGAAAATCGGGTGCCACCTAGACGCTCCCAAGTGTCAGCTTACATCATCGCTCGTGGTGGTACAGTGGGTCCACTACCCCTGATACTGACAGTAAGATCCGCCCATGGATCCCGTCAAGTTTTCTTCACAGTTTGCCACAGAGCGGTCTAAGTTGGCTTTCATGGTAAAGCCCTTGCATGGGCCACCCTCTCTGGGATAGGAACGACCCGGTCATGGCTAATATGATCAGATTCCTTGCTACATTCCGGTCTGTCTTCGAGGAACCAGCTCAGGCGTGCCTGAAACCGCCCAGCTGATTGTGCGCCAAGGTGACTTGTCTGTTGGTGACTATGCGGTTCAGTTACGCACTTTAGCTGCTGAGCCTGCTTGGAATGAAGCGGCTTTGGTCACCACCTTTTAAAAAAGGCTCTCTGGACATATTAAAGATGTCCTGTCTGCAGGAGATCTGCTGTCCTCTCTGAGTAGTCTCATATCCTTGGCCATTCGAATTGACATCTGGTTCTCAGAGCGTCTGGAAGAGCAGTGTCTGGAACAAACTTAGACCAGGACTCATTGACTGCCCTGCTTGGCACCAGTCTTTGAAAGGCCACAACAGCTGTCCTCCTTGTCTGCTCCAGAGGAGGCTATGCAGGTGAATAAAGCGCTTTTTACCCCCCCACCCCAAGAACGCTCCAGACGTCTTCAGGAGAATTTGTGTCTCTATTGTGCCAGCTCAAAGCACTTTCACAGGTCCTGTCCACACCGTCCACATCATTTAGGAAATGCACCCACCTAAGCTTTCTGGGAGAAGCATCCCTCGGTGAGAATAAAGCTTCTACTCACCTAAATATTCCGGTCATGCTTCTGCCTTCCTGGATTCTGGTTCTGCAGGAAACTATGTGGATGCTGCCCTGGTCCCCCAGCATCATCTCCCTGTGGTCCGTCTTGAGAAGCCACTGGTCATCTCCGTCAGTGGGCAGATCCACACCGAGCCTCTATTTCTGCAAGACGCGGCACTGCACAAGGAGACTGTCATTTTATGTGTTACCCTAGTCCACGTCTTCCATCCTTCTGTGTCTTCCGTTGTTGCAGCGCCACGCGCCATTGCTCAACTGGCAGACGGGGGAGGTTCTTTGCTGGGGACCAGAATTCCAGTCACCCTGTATCCACCTCATTCTGTATCCACTATGGCTTCTCCACTGTCCACCAAGCCTCTAGTGGATTTCCCCGCTTCATATATGGACTTTGCGGATGTCTTCTCTGAGAAGTAACTGGAGACTCTGCCATCAGATCAGCCCTATCACTGCCTTATAGACCTATTGCCGGGTACGCTGCTACCCACTACCTCTGATCACTGAACTCTTCAATCGCCTTCATGGAGCCAAGGTCTTCACCAAATTGGAGATATAGGGGTGCATATATTCTCATCTGTATCTGTGAAGGCAATGAATACAGTGCCCATCACAATAGTTGTGATGGGCACTTTGAGTATCTGGTCATGCCCTTTGGACTCTGTAATGCATCTGCCGTATTTTAAAAGTTTGTCAATGATATTTTCAGAGACTTGCTCTACACCTGTGTTGTAGTCTACTTGGATGATATCTTGGTGTTCTTTACAGACCTTGAATCGCATCAAGTCCAAGTAAGATAAGTTCTCATGCACTTAAGGGCCAAACACCTATATGCCAAGCTCGAGAAGTGCCAGTTCGACCAAAAGAGTTTTTCATTACTTGGGTATTTCATCGTTGACAAGGGTCTACAGATGGATCCCACATAGTTGTCTGCAGTACTTTAGTGGCCTTGCCAGTAGGACTTCGAGATTCTTGGGCTTGGCTAACTACTACAGTTCATACCCTCATTTTTCCTCTCTCGTGTGTCCAGTTGTGGTGCTGACTAAAAAAAACACTGATCCAAAACTCTGGCCCCCGGTAGCTGAAAGAACTTTCTCCAAGCTGAAGTCTGCCTTCTCCTCTGCTTTCATTCTCACCCAGCCTGATATTGAGAAACCATTCCTGCTAGAGCTTGACGCCTCCTCGGTTGGTGCTGGAGCCGTTCTCACCCAGAAAGGGCCCAAAGGTCGAACCCTCTCCTGTGGCTTCTTATCAAAGACCTTCTCAGCTGCAGAGAGGAATTATTCCATAGGCGATTGGGAGCTTCTGGCCATAAAGCTAGCTTTGGAAGAGGCGTTGGGGCACATTTACTTACCTGTCCGAGTCGCGATCCCCGAGGTGTGTTCCCCGATGATCCTGCACTGTGCCACGATCCACGTAGATCCAGTGCTCGATATCCTGCATGTGTCGCTCCCCACTCAAGTCCACCGGAGTTCACCTTCTTCTTCCCAGTGCATGTAAGTGCTTGGCTTGCGACACAAATTTGAATGTTAAATCCTAACTTCATGATACATTTCCATCCCGAAGAGAAGAATGTTAAGGCCAATGCCCTCTCTTGTGCCTCAGATGTAATTGGGGAAGAACCAACTCCTCAACATATTGGTTCTCCTGAACGGCTGGTTGTTGCTGCTCCTGTGGACTTATGGCAGCTTCCTCCTGGCAAGATCTATGTCCGACCTGCTCTTCGGAAGAGGATACTATCTTGGGGACAGTGCTCTTGTGTATATGGGCACCCCGGGGTGCAGAGATCTGTCACTCTCATATCTAGTTTCTGGTGGTCAGATCTGGTCAAGGATGTACAAGAATTTTTCAGTCCCTGTACTTCCTGTGCCTGTAAGAGGTCGTCACGTCTCAAGCCAGCAGGTCTGCTCCCTCCGTGCCGATACCAATTGACCCTTGGACTCACATAGCCATGGACTTTGTAATGGATCTTCCACTATTTTCCGGTAATACCATCATCTAGGTGAACACAGACCGGTTCTCTAAGATGTCCCACTTCGTCCCTCTGCCGGGTCTGCGTCAGCTCCTTGTCTTGCCAGCCAGTTTTTCCTCTACATCGTCTGGCTTGTTGGACTTCCTCAGCACATCATCTCGGACTGAGCGGTCCAGTTTGTTTCCAGGTTCTGGTGTTCATTGTGCAGCCAGCTGGAAGTTAAGCTGGACTTCTTTTCTGCATATCGTCCACAGACTAATGGGCAAGTGGAAAGGGTCAACTAGACTATGGGCTGCTATCTAGGGCACTTTGTCTACGCTCGTCAGGACCATTGGTCTGCCCTTTTACCTTGGGCAGAATTCTCACGTAATTTTCTCGACTGTTGTCTATGGATGACATCCACACCCACCTCTTCCTCTGTCAGTGCCTTCTGATGTTCCTGCCATGTAAGAATTGGTTCAGGACCTAAAGTCCATCTGGCCTCTACTTCGTGGGTCTTCCTGCACCAAAACCCAGGCCGACAAGAGATGCAGGTCTCCTCCAGTCTTCTTTTTCCGGGTGATAAAGTGTGGCTCTGTTCTAGATACATCTGGCTGACCAGCTACAAACTTGGTCCTCGTTTCCTGGGTCCATTTGAGGTGTTGAAGCACATCAACCCCATGGCCTATAAGCTTTGTCTTCCTGCCACCATGCGCATCCAGAACTCCTTCCATGTGTCCCTTCTGAAACCTGTCATCCTGAACTCCTTCGCCAGAAAATACCTACTTCTGCTCCTGAGGCAGATTCCACGGATGTCTGTAAGGTAAAAGAGGTCCTGGATATGAAGTCAGTCAGAAGGAAGTGGTTCTTTCTTGTCAATTGGAAGGAGTTCGGGCCGGAGGAGAGGTCTTGGGAGCCTGAAGACAACATTCTGGACCGTGGTGTTCTTTAGAGGTTCCTTCAGCCAAGTAGAGGGGGAGGCCGAAGGGGGGGGGGGTACTGTCACGGTTGCCCTTGCGACCCATGTCTCGAGTCGCAGGTGCATCCATGTGTCTGTGTGCCCCTCAGTGCCAGCTGCAGCCTCACTTAACTCTCTGCGCTCCAGTGGGGTCTCCCGCTGTGTGGCACGCGTATTCCCTCTTCCTAGGGCGTGCGTGCGCAGGCTCTGTAAAATTTAAAGGGCCAGTGCGCTGGCCAGTCGATGACCTGTTAAAAAGCTTGACTTTTCCTGTGACCCCTGCCGGCCAGCCCTGGCCTTCTGCTTTGTTCTTGACTCTGATCATGTGCCGCCTGTCTTGACCTTCAGCCAGCTATGACTCCTTCTCAGCCTTATGATTCTGTAGATTCTGTACCTTGCCTTGGCCACTACCGCAAGCAAAGTCGAGCCTGTGGAGCGACCTGGTGGTATCCAGCAAGTCCAACTCGCTTTTCTGCGGGCTCTGATGAAATCCGAGTGCCACTTAAACTGTGCTTACAGGTGTAGGTTTACATCATCGCTTGCAGTGGTACAGTGGGTCCACTACCTCTGATCCTTACAACAACATTAAGATCTTGGACCTTCCAGAGTGTGCCAAAGAAGCTATCCAGTGACATTTATGGAGAACTGGTTTAAAGAAATCTTGTCACACGCTGCTTTATCATTGGCTGCTTTATTATTGGCAGCGGTGGTGGCCAAGGCTCTGGGGAAAACCGTGTGCCACTTAGAGATCTGCTTCCAGGTGTCGAACTGGTTTAAAGAAATCCTGTCACAAGCTGCTTTATCATTATTCTATGCTATAGAGCATATTGCATGCCTATCGTCTACTAAAGAAAAAAGGACAGTAGGTCCAAACCAGTACTAATATACCTTGATGTCCTAATTCATGAACTTTTCTGCAGAGCCTTTTACCAGAATAAAGGTAAAGAGATAAATTTAAAACCCGGTCATTCCTCCCCCTGTCAGTAGTGGGGAGGATCAATGTAATCAAAATGGTGACTCTCCCTAAATGTTTATATTGTCACTGGTGGTTCTCACGGGTGGTCCCCGGGGCTCTCAGGTGCGGTGCCGGTGCGACTCACCTCTCTTCGCTCCAGAATCACTGCCAGGAAATTTAAAGGGCCAGTGCACCGCTAATTGGTGCACTGGCTGATGATGTGCGCTTCAGGGAGCGTGCCGAAGAGTCACGTTTTGAGCAACTGCCAGTTCGTCCACGATGCCTTCCTCGCCTAGCTCCAGCTTTTCAAAGCCCCTTCCAGCCGTACCACCCGCAGAGGAGTCTATGGAGGTGGACAGAGCCAAATTGTCACCGCACGAGTGTATCAGAAGACGCCAGGATCACCTCTGTCTCTATTGGGGCAGTCCTGAACATTTCCTTGCGACTTGTCCTATCCAACCCCAACATCTGGAAAACGCCAGCACCTAGGGTTCTTGGGAGAAGCGTCCCTAGGTGTAAACAGTGCTTCTCCACGCCTGTTGATTCCAGTGCTTCTCAGCGTTGGCTCCGGTAACCAGACCTAGGTCTCAGCTTTTTTGGACTCCGGCTCCGCTGGGAATTTCATGGATGCTGCATTGGTTTCCCGGTACCACATTCCAGTGATTCTTTTTGACAAACCACTCGTTATTTCTTCGGTTGGTGGACAAATTCTCTTGGACCCAGTATGGTACCGCACGGAGCCGATAACCACGCTCTACCTCGCCCCTCCTTCCCTCTTCCGTGGTTGCAGTTCCATTCACCAGTCCTTAATTGGAGGATGGGGGAGGTCCAGACTGCCATTCTCGTTGCTTGGATGCTCCTCACCCTGTGCCTCTCATGCTAACTTCCGTGGTTGCTCTGAAGGACCTTCTAGTTTGCTATCGAGACTTTGCCAACGTTTTCTCTGAGAAGCAAGCAGAGGTTCTGCCTCCACATCGCCCCTATGACTGTCCCATTGATTTGCTGCCGGGTACGTCTCCTCCACGAGGTCGGGTTTTTCCGTTATCTGTGCCCGAGACTGAAGCCATGTCCGCTTACATAAAGGAAAATCTGCAAAAGGGGTTCGTCCATAAGTCTTCTTCCCCCGCTGGAGCTGGATTTTTCTTTGTCTCTAAGAGAATACCTGAAAGACGTTGATGCAGAGGGAAAAGCTTCTTAGAAATTGGACTTCTTGTCTGCATATTATCCTCAGTCGAATGGACAGGTAAAGAGAGTCAATCAAACCCTTGGCTGCTACCTGCTGTCGACGAGTTGGTACGAGACCTTAAGACCATTTGGGAGCAGACTCTCCTTTCGTTGAAGCAGGCTTCCGCCCGTACCAAGCTCCAAGCGGATATGAAACGCAGGCCACCTCCTGTTTTTTCTCCTGGGGACAAGGTCTGGTTGTCAGCTAGATACATCCGGTTAAAGATTCCTGGATACAAGCTTGGTCCACGGTTCTTAGGTCCTTTCGAGGTTATAGCTCTTATAAATCCGGTGTCTTACAAGCTGCGCCTTCCTTCCACCATGCGCACCCCGAACTCCTTCCATGTCTCTCTACTCAAGCCTGTTATTCTGAACCAAGGTTTCTAACGGTCCTGATGTGGTCCCTCCTGCTAGGTCTTCCGTGGTTTGCAGTTTCCATTCGCCAGTCTTTTGGAGACGGGGAGTTCTACATGTGGAGTCCAGACTACCATTCTCGTTGCTTTGATGCTTCTCACCCTTGCCTCTCATCTATCTTCCGTGGTTGCCAGTCTCTGAAGGACCTTCCGTTTGCTATCGAGACTTTGCTGACGTTTTCCTCTGAGAAACAAGCAGAGTGTCTGCCTCCATTCGCCCTATGACTGTCCCATTGATTTGCTGGCCGGGTACGTCTCCCTCCACAGAGGTTGGGTTTATTTTAATATCCGTTTCTGTGCCCGAGACTGGAAGCCATGTCCGCTTACCATAAAAAATCTGCAAAAAGGGTTCATCCGTAAGACCTCTTCCCCCACTGGAGCTGGATTTTTCTTTGTCTCTAGAAGGATGGTTTCCTCCGACCCTGCATAGACTACCGCGATCTCACAACGTTACGTGAAGAACCGCTATCCTTTCGCTCTCCTCATCACCGAAACTCTTTGACCTCTACGAGGTGCCAAAGTGTTTACCACGGCTCTGCGAGAGCTATAACCCTCCGAATTCGGGAGGCGCGACGATGGAAGACAGCTTTCAATACTCGTGACGGGCATTTTGAGTATTTGGTAATGCCTTTTGGGTCTCTGCAAATGCTCCAACGGTATTTCATGAAGTTTGTTAATGATATTTTTAGAGACCTGCTCTACTCTTGTGTATAGGTCTACTTGGACAACATTTTGTGTTTTCTTTCAGAATCTTCCACTCTCACCAAAACCACGTCCGGCAGGTTCTCACGGCTTAAGGACTAATCATTTATACCCAAATTCGAGAATGTCAATTCCATCAGAGCAGTCTCTCCGTTTTGGATACTCGATTTTCTGGCAAGGGACTCCAGATGGATTTTCTAATTGGCAGCCGTACTTCAGTGGCCTCGCCCAGTGGAACTGCGTGCTGTTCGAGATTTCCTGGCTTCGCCAATTACATAGACAGTTTATTTCCACACTTCTCTTCACTTGTGGCTCCTATTGTGGCATTGACTACGAAGAATGCCAATCCTAGACAATGATCTCCAGGCTGAGGAAGCCTTTACTAAGCTAAAACTGCCTTTGCCTCTGCCCAGTACTTACAAGACCAGATACGAGAAACCTTTTCATCAGTTGGAGGTTGATGCTTCATCCGTGTGCTCGGTGCCGTTTCTTTCCCAGAAGGGGCCCAAGGTCGTACCTTCACCTGGGGTTTCTTCTCGAAGACATTCTCTCCTGCCGAGAAGAATTATTCCATGGAGATCGGGAACTGTTGTCCATAAAGCTGGCTTTGGAGAGTGGCGCTATCTCCTGGAGGGGCTCTTCACCCGGTTTACATTTATACTGACCACAAACCTCCTGTACCTCCAACGCTCAGCGACTGAATCCCCGTCAAGCCCGTTGTGCCCTTTTCTTCTTCCTCGATTTGATTTCTTAATCCATTTCCGTCCTGTGGAGAGAACGTTAAGGCTGATGCTCTCCTCCCGTGCTCTCGGATGTGGTTGGAGAAGACCCTGTGCCCAGTCATATTGTTTCCTCTGGAACGTCTGGTCCTTGCAGCTCCAGTGGACCTTTAGCACAGCTTCCCCAGCAAGACGTCCTCAGAGCTGCCCTTCGTAAGGATTCTGACATGGGACATTGCTCTTGTGTGGCTGACACCCTGGGGTGCAGTGTTCCATAGCCCTTATTCCCGTTATTATTGGTGGCCAGATTTGGCCAAGATGTGCGGGATTTTGTGGTAACCTGCGTCTCCTGTGCCCGAAACAAGTCTTCACGCCTCAAACCTGCCGTTCTCTCTGATGCTGTTAGCCGATACCCAGCCGCCCGTGGACTCATGTGGCCATGACTTTGTCACGGACCTTCCTCATCCTCGTGGGAATAACTGTCATCTGTGGTACCGCGACCGGTTCTTCTCGAAATGTCCCATTTTGTCTCCTAGCCAGGTTTGCCATCGCTCCGCGTCTTGGCCAGCCTGTTTTTCTCCCACATCTTCCGCTGCATGGCTATCTCCATCGCACATTGTTTTCGAACCGTGGGGTCCGTTTTTGTCCTCCCTTTTCTGGTGATCCCTGTGTAACCCATCCCAGGTGAAATTGGACTTCTTATAAAACAAGATTTTAAACTAAAGATCAGGCTAGTTTTTCAGAAATGACGGCGCAATAGAGAAGGGAAGGAATGGGAGTCCATTATTCCTTATAGTCACAAATTGTCTAGAAGCTTTCCTTCTGCATCAACGTCTTTTCAGGTATTCATGTGATATGTGGACAGTCACCTTAAATCTGGTAAGCGATGCAATAAAGGTAAGATCATCAGGTTCTCCATGTGTCGCGGCTCTGCTGATGTTTCACGTGGATCCCATGTTTCCACTTGCGGTATCACAGGCCGGCTGTGTTAGTTACTATTTCCTCCAGATTGGAAACTCGATCGCAGCCCTTTTTGGTTCCACTTTACTCCGTAGTGGTCCTATGGAAAGAAAGGATACGGAAAAATAGTGCAGCAGAGCTTCTATTTAGTGAAAAATGTGTTTAATATTATACTCACAAAAGTAGATTAAAAAACAGGCCTTAAAATAGATTGTGTGTGCCCGTTCGGCGTCAATACCCGACTCGAGTTTCGCCAGTAGCGGCTTCTTCCGGGTGGCCGTCGTGCACAGTTAGGATTTTTTATAGTTACCTATATCACACACCCTTCCTTCGAAGGAAGGGTGTGGTATAGGTAACTATAAGGAAGGGTGTGGTTAGTAACTATAAAAAATCCTAACTTGTGCACGACGCCACCCCGGAAGAAGCCGCTACTGGCGAAACTCGAGTCGGGTATTGACGCCGAACGTCGCACCACAATCTACTTTTTAAGGCCTGTTTTTTTAATCTACTTTTGTGAGTATATATTAAACATTTTCTTCACTAAATAGAAGCTCTGCTGCACTATTTTTTCCGTATCCCTTTCTTTCCTATACGGACCACTACGGAGTAAGTGGAACCAAAAGGGCTGCGATCGAGTTTCCATCTGGAGGAAATAGTAACTCACACAGCCTCTGCTGCTACCGCAATGGAAACATGGATCCCACGTGAACATCGCTGAGCCAGCAACACATGGAAAACCTGATGATCTTACCTTTTTATTGCATCGCTTACCAGATTTTAAGGTACTGTCCCACATCTACATTGAATACCGAAACTTTGATGCAGAGGAAAAGCTTCTTAGAAATTGGACTTCTTGTCTGCAATTATCCTCAGTCGAATGGACGGTAAAGAGAGTCAATCAAACCCTTGGGCTTGCTACCTTCTGTCGACGATTGGTACTAGACCTTCATACCATTGGGGGGGGGGGGGGAGCAGACTCTCCTTTCGTTGAAGCAGGCTTCCGCCCGTAACCAACGCTCCAAGCGGATATGAACGCAGGCCACCTCCTGTTTTTCTCCTGGGGACAGGTCTGTGTTGTCAGCTAGATACATCCGTTAAAGATTCCTGGATACAGCTTGGTCCACGGTTCTTAGGTCCTTTCGAGGTTATAGCTCTTATAAATCCGGTGTCTTACAAGCCTGCGCCTTCCTTCCACCATGCGCCCACCCCGAACTCCTTCCAATGTCCTCTCACTCAAGCCGGTTATTCTGACCGCTTCTCCTGGCAAGTACCTCCTCCTGCTCCGGTGCTGACTCCTCGTATTTCTGAGGTAAAGGTATCCTCTACATGAAGACCGTGAAGTAAGCGGTTCTTCTTGGTTTACTTTGAAGGGTTTCGGCCTGAGGAGATATCTTGGGAGCCTGAAGAACAACATCCTGGACCATGATCTACTACAGAGTTGTTGTTAGAACCCAAGAAGAGGGGGAGGCCGATAGGGGGGCATTCTGTCAACGGTGGTCCCGCGACCCTATCGCGGGTCACGGCTCACGTGCTTCCCCTCTCCCGTCCCCGCTCCGGAATCGCTGCCAGGTTCTGCCTTCGGCGCGTCCCGCCTCCTAGGGCGCGCGCGGCATCTCAGGAAATTTAAAGGGCCAGTTCATCTGCTATTGTGCACTGGCTGATCACTTCCCCTTTAAAACCCTGCAACCTTCCTTTACACTCTTGCTGGATCTTTGTAACCCACAGCCTTAGAGAAAGCTCTGGTCGCGATTTTCCCTGCGGTTCCAGTGTCCCTCCTGCGTTCCTACTCCCTCCGTGTCCTGTTTCCTGACCCGCGGGGGGGCTCCGTGTTCCTGTGTGCTGTGTTCCCGTACCCCTCTGCTTGGACCTTTGTTGCTGACCCGGCACCAACTCTGATGTTGCATCTCTTTCTCTGCTGCCGGGTCCCTGGCCGCCTGCCCTGAATTGTTCCTGGACTTTTGGACCACGAGATTGTCTGCTGTCCTCTGTCTTCTACCGTTGGCCGCCCCGAACTCCTTCCATGTCTCTCTACTCAAGCCTGTTATTCTGAACCGCTTCTCCTGGCAAGTACCTCCTCCTGCTCCGGTGGCTGACTCCTCAGATATTTATGAGGTAAAGGAGATCCTCGACATGAAGACAGTGAAGGGTAAGCGGTTCTTCTTGGTTGACTGGAAGGGGTTCGGGCCTGAGGAGAGATCTTGGGAGCCTGAAGACAACATCCTGGACCATGATCTACTACAGAGGTTTTTACAACCCAAGAAGAGGGGGAGGCCGAAGGGGGGCATTCTGTCACGGGTGGTCCCGCGACCCATATCGCGGGTCACGGGCTCACCGGGGCTCCCCTCTCCCCGCTCCGGAATCGCTGCCAGGTTCTGGCCGCGCGCGTCCCCGCCTCCTAGGGCGCGCGCGGCATCTTCAGGAAATTTAAAGGGCCAGTTCATCGCTAATTGGTGCACTGGCTGATCACTTCCCCTTTAAAAACCCTGCACCTTCCTTACACTCTTGCTGGATCTTTGTACCTCACAGCCTTAGAGAAAGCTCTGTCGCGATTTGCCTGCGTTCCAGTGTCTCCTGCGTTCCTGACTCCCTCCGTGTTCCTGTGTTCCTGACCTCCTCCGTGTTCCTGTGTGCTGTGTTCCCGTACCCCTCTGCTTGGACCTCTTGTTGCTGACCCCGGACCAGACTCTGATGTTGCATCTCTGCCGCCTGCCCTGACATTGTGCCTGGACTTTGACCACGAGATTGTCTGCTGTCTCTGTACTTCTACCTTGGCCGCCACTGCAGACAAGCCTGAGGAACGACCTGGTGGTACCATGCCGCAGCTTGTCTAACCCTCCTTGCGGCGGGCTCTGGTGAAAACCGGGTACCACATAGACTCCGGTCCCAGGTAGTGGCTTACGTCATCATCTGCAGTGGTCCAGAGAATCCACACCTGCAAGCCTGACAGTGGTCCTGCGACGCATGTCTCGGGAAGGTTTCTAACGCGGGTCCTGATGGGGTCCCCCTGCTAGGTCTTCCGTGGTTTCAGTTCCATTCGCCAGTCTTTTGGAGCGGGGAGGTTCTACATTGGAGTCCAGACTACCATTCTCGTTGCTTTGATGCTTCTCACCCTGTGCCTCTCTCTAACTTCCGTGGTTGCCAGTCTCTGAAGGACCTTCCGTTTGCTATCGAGACTTTGCTGACGTTTTCCTCTGAGAAACAAGCAGAGGTTCTGCCTCCATATCGCCCTTGACTGTCCTTGATTTGCTGCCGGGTACGTCTCCCTCCCAGAGGTTGGGTTTATTTTATCCGTATCTGGCCCGAGACTGAAGCCATGTCCGCTTACCATAAAAAAATCTGCAAAAAGGGTTCATCCGTAAGACCTCTTCCCCCACTGGACTGGATTTTTCTTTGTCTCTAGAAGGATGGTTCCTCCGACCCTGCATAGACTACCGCGATCTCAACAAAGTTACGTGAAGAACCGCTATCCTTTGCCTCTCATCACCAGAACTCTTTGACCTCTACGATGTCCAAAGTGTTTACCACGGCTCTGCGGAGCTATAACTCCTCCGAATTCGGGAGGCGCGACGATGGAAGACAGCTTTCAATACTCGTGACGGGCATTTTGAGTATTTGGTAATGCCTTTTGGTCTCTGCAAATGCTCCACCGGTATTCATGAGTTTGTTAATAATATTTTTGAGAGACCTGCTCTACTCCTGTGGTATAGTCAACTTGGACAACATTTTGTGTTTTCTTCGAATCTTCCACTCTCACCAAAACCACGTCCGGCAGGTTCTCACGGCTTAAGGACTAATCATTATACTCCCAAATTCGAGAATGTCAATTCCATCAGAGCAGTCTTACCCGTTCTTGGATACTCGATTTTCTGGCAAGGACTCCAGATGGATTTTCTAATTGGCAGCCGTACTTCAGTGGCCTCGCCCATTGGAACTGCGTGCTGTTCGAGATTCCTGGGCTTCGCCAATTACATAGACAGTTTATCCACACTTCTCTTCACTTGTGGCTCCTATTGTGGCATTGACTACGAAGAATGCCAATCCTAGACAATGATCTCCAGCTGCTGAGGAAGCCTTACTAAGCTAAAACTGCCTTTGCCTCTGCCCAGTACTTACAAGACCAGATACGAGAAACCTTTTCATTTGGAGGTTGATGCTCATCCGTGTGCTCGGTGCGTTCTTCCCAGAAGGGGCCCAAGGTCGTACCTTCACCTGGGTTCTTCTCGAAGACATTCTCTCCTGCCGAGAAGAATTATTCCATGGAGATCGGGAACTGTTGCCATAAAGCTGGCTTTGAAGAGTGGCGCTATCTCCTGGAGGGGCTGCTTCACCCGGTTTACATTTTACTGACCACAAACCCTCCTGTACTTCCAGACAGCTCGGCGACTGAATCCCCGTCAAGCCCGTTGTCCCTTTTCTTCTCCTCGATTTGATTTCTTATCCATTTCCGTCCTTGGAGAAGAACGTTAAGGCTGATGCTCTCCTCCCGTGCTTCGGATGTGGTTGGAGAAACCCTGTGCCCAGTCATTTGTTCCTCTGGACGTCTGGTCCTTGCAGCCCAGTGGACCTTTAGCACAGCTTCCCCAGCAAGACGTACTACAGAGCTGCCCTTCGTAGAGGATTCTGACATGGACATTGCTCTTGTGTGGCTGACCACCCTGGGGTGCAGTGTTCCACTAGCCCTTATTTCCCGTTTATATTGGTGGCCAGATTTGGCAAAGATGTGCGGGATTTTTTGGTACCTGCGTCTCCTGTGCCCGAAACAAAGTCTTCACCTCAAACCTGCCGTTCTCCTGATGCTGTTGCCGATACCCAGCCGCCCGTGGACTCATGTGGCAATGGACTTTGTCACGGACCTTCCTCATCCTCGTGGAATATGTCATCTGGGTACCGACGACCGGTTCTTCGAAAATGTCCCATTTTGTCTCCTAGCCAGGTTTGCCATCGCTCCGCGTCTTGCCAGCCTGTTTTTCTCCCACATCTTCCGGCTGCATGGCCTTCCCATCCCACATTGTTCGATCGACCGTGGGTCCCGTTTTTGTCCTCCCGTTTTCTGGTGACCCTGTGTAACCCATCTCCAGTGAGAATTGGACTTCTTATAAACAAGATTTTAAACTAAAGATCGGCTAGTTTTCAGAAATGACGGCGCAATAAGAGAAGGGAAGGAATGGGAGTCATTATTCCTTATAGTCACAAATGTCTAGAAGCTTTTCCTTCTCATCACGTCTTTCGGTATTCATGTAGATGATGTGGACAGTCACCTTAAATCTGGTAAGCGATGCAATAAAGGTAAGATCATCAGGTCTTCCATGTGTCGCGGCTCTGCATGTTTCACGTGGATCCCATGTTTCCACTTGCGGTATCACAGGCGGCTGTGTAGTTACTATTTCCTCCAATATGAAACTCGATCGCAGCCCTTTTTGGTTCCACTTTACTCCGTAGTGGTCCTATAGGAAAAAGGATACGGAAAAAATAGTGCAGCAAGCTTCTATTTAGTGAAAATGTGTTTAATATTATACTCACAAAAGTAGATTAAAAACAGGCCTAAAAATAGATTGTGTTGCCGTTCGGCGTCAATACCCTCTCGAGTTTCGCCAGTAGCGGCTTCTTCCGGGTGGCCGTCGTGCACAAGTTAGGATTTTTTATAGTTACCTATATCACACACCCAGTTCCTTGAAGGAAGGGTGTGGTATAGGTAACTATAAAGGAAGGGTGTGGATTAGGTAACTATAAAAATCCTAACTTGTGCCCGACGGCCACCCCGGAAGAAGCCGCTACTGGCGAAACTCGAGTCGGGTATTGACGCCGAACGTCGCAACCACAATCTATTTTTAAGGCCTGTTTTTTTAATCTACTTTGGTGAGTATATATTAAACATTTTTCTTCACTAAATAGAAGCTCTGCTGCACTATTTTTTCCGTATCCCTTTCTTTCCTATACGGACCACTACGGAGTAAGTGGAACCAAAAGGGCTGCGATCGAGTTTCCATCTGGAGAATAGTAACTCACACAGCCCTGCTGCATACCGCAAGTGGAAACATGGATCCCCGTGAACATCGCTGAGCCAGCAACACATGGAAAACCTGATGATCTTACCTTTTTATTCATCATCGCTTACCAGATCTTTAGGTACGTCCCACATCTACATTGAATACCTGAGAACTTTGATGCAAGGGAAAAGCTTCTTAGAAATTGGACTTCTTGTCTGCAATTATTCCTCAGGTCGAATGGACGGTAAAGAGAGTCAATCAAACCCTTGGCTTGCTACCTTCTGTCGACGATTGGTACAGACCTTCAGTACCATTGGGGGGAGCAGACTCTCCTTTCGTTGAAGCAGGCTTCCGCCCGTACCAAGCTCCAAGCGGATATGAACGCAGGCCACCTCGGTTTTCTCCTGGGGACAGGTCTGTTTGTCAGCTAGATACATCCGTTAAAGATTCCGATACAGCTTGGTCCACGGTTCTTAGTCCTTTCGAGTTATAGCTCTTATAAATCCGGTGTCTTCACAGCCTGCGCCTCCTTCCACCAGCGCCCCCCGAACCCTTCCATGTCTCTCTACTCAAAGCCTGTTATTCTGAACCGCTTCTCCCTGGCAAGTACCTCCCCTGCTCCGGTGGCTGACTCCTCAGATATTTATGAGGTAAAGGAGATCCTCGACATAAGACAGTGAAGGGTAGCGGTCTCTTCTGTTGACTGGAAGGGGTTCGGGCCTGAGGAGAGATCTTGGGAGCCTGAAGACACATCCTGGACCTGATCTACTACAGAGGTTTTTACAACCCAAAGAGGGGGAGGTCCGAGGGGGCATTCTGTCACGGGTGGTCCCTCCGCGACCCATTCCTGTCACGGGCTCACCGGGGCCCCCTCTCCCCCCTCTCCCCCTCCGAATCGCTGTCCAGGTTTCTGCGCCGCGCCGTCCCCGCCTCCTAGGGCGCGCGCGGCATCTTCCAGGAATTTAAAGGGCGGTTCATCGCTAATTGGTGCACTGGGCTGATCACTCCTCTCCCTTTAAAAAACCTGCACCTTCCTTACACTCTTGCTGGATCTTGTACCTCACAGCCTTAGAAAAGCTCTGTCGCGATTTGCCTGCGTTCCAGTGTCTCCTGCGTTCCTGACTCCCTCGTGTTTCCTGTGTTCCTGACCTCTCCGTGTTCCTGTGTGTCTGTGTTCCCGTACCCCTCTGCTTGGACGACTCTTGTTGCTGACTCCCGACCCGGACCAGACTCTGATGTTGCTCTCTGCCGCCTGCCCTGACATTGTGCCTGGACTTTGACCACGAGATTGTCTGCTGTTCTCTGACTTCTACCTTGGCCGCCACTGCAGACAGCTGAGGAACGACCTGGTGGTACCATGCCGCAGCTTGTCTAACCCTCCTTGCGGCGGGCTCTGGTGAAAACCGGGTACCACATAGACTCCGTCCCGGTAGTGGCTTACGTCATCATCTGCAGTGGTCCAGAGAATCCTCCACACCTGCAAGCCTGACAGTGGTCCTGCGACGCATGTCTCGGGCTCACCTGTGCTCCTCCATGTGCCCCCGATACACTCCACAATGGCTTACCAGTCCTCGCTCCTGCTTCCGGGTCCTTGGCCATGTGTGTATCCCCGTGTCCTAAGGCACGCGTGATAACTTCACTAGATTTAAAGGGCCAGTGCGCCATTAATTGACGCTGACCTTACCCAGAATTCTATTTAACCCAGCCTCTCCCGCACACCCTGCCGGATCTTTGTGCCTCAGAGCCTTAGAAAAGGTTAATTCCTATGACCTTTGCGATTAGTGTGATTTGCCGATGTGAGCCTGGACTGACCTTCTGCTCTGCCTCTGACCCTGAACGTTTGCCACCAGTCTTGACCTAATGCCTGTCCCCGACCATGAACCTGCCTTCCGTTTCTGTACCTCGCCTTGGCAGCTACCGTGAACAAAGTCGAAACCTGTGGAATGACCTGTTGGTACCACGCCGCAGCAAGTCGAACAAGATTTGCGTCTGGCTCTGGTGAAAACTGGGTGCCACCTATACTCCCGTCCCAGGTGTCGGCTTGTGTCATTGTCCGTGGTGGTCCAATTGGTCCATTATCCCTGGAAGAATCCGAAAAAATACAACGATCCAGCGCAGGGTAGTGAAGAAAATCTTTAAGCTCTTTTTATTGGCTCCAATATAGACAAGAGTACACTTACATACGCTCAAGCACTGCGTCCACGGTGTGGACTATAGTTTCTTGCCTACGCGTTTCGAGTGCGTTATGCACTCTTACTCAACTTACTGTTTATTTTCTCCTGATCCAAACTGCAATGTCTAAAGGCCATAAGTGGCATGGCTCTTCCAGAGCTATTCCTATATTACCTAACAGGCAACTTAAATACTTGTCCACTTTAAGTTGCCTGTTAGGTAATATAGGAATAGCTCTGGAACACTCTCCCCACTCTCATTATCCTATCCCGAGTTACATTTGGTAGATGACCTAATACCACATCTACTGCCTATACACAAGAGCACAAGATGGTTAGAAAGGAGTCCAGGAATATTTCTTCCTTCACTGACATCCTAGAACAGTGATGGCGAACCTTTTAGAGACCAAGTGCCCAAACTCCAAACCAAAGTCCATGTAATCATCACAAAGTGCCAACACATCTATTTAGCCTAAAATAACACCATACCACTCTATAAGGGACATATAATACTGCTACATGATGACCATTACCAGCACAACAAGATAAATACCACCGTACTGATAATAAATAGACCACTAAAGAAAGTATAACATCATTAATTATATCAAAAAGCAGGAGCAAATACAGTGGAGAACACTACCCCCATCCAGTGAGAAACACTAAACCCAATCCAGTGAGGAACACTACCCCCATCCAGTGAGGTCACTGCCCCCATCCGTGAGGAAACACTACCCCCATCCAGTTCCAGGATCACTACCCCATC
Source organism: Engystomops pustulosus (assembly GCA_019512145.1). Taxonomy (NCBI): domain Eukaryota; kingdom Metazoa; phylum Chordata; class Amphibia; order Anura; family Leptodactylidae; genus Engystomops; species Engystomops pustulosus. The sequence goes on along the minus strand of CM033643.1, from coordinate 115,410,131 downwards.
CAGTGAGGAAACACTATCCCCATCCAGTGAGGAACACTACCCCCATCCAGTGAGGACACTACCCCCATCCAGTGAGGATCACTACCCCATCCAATGAGGAACACTACCCCCATCCATGAGGAACACTACACCCATCCAGTGAGAATTCACTCCCCATCCGTGAGGAACACTACCCCCCATCCAGGGGCAATATGAAGGATTGTTGAATTCGGCGGAGGGGATTGTGTAGGGTAAAGTGTATATTGTAGGGTGGAGGGTAGGCGCACTGAGCAGCAAATCTACATGGAACCAGGGGGGTGAATTTACCATCAATCACCACATGACACATGTCTGTGCCACATTACACACACACACATTATAGATTATTATATTATATGATATATATATAAACATAATATACACTTCCTTGGTCCGAGCTCTGGGCACCTGTGCCATGCTGTCAGTGAGGCAGGGAGTATAGTGCACCCCAGGGTCACTGGCAGCATGGGCACAGTGACAAGAGACCTGACCGTGCAGAATAATTATGTGGCCACAGACATCTGTCATACAGGGCACTTTGGGACCTAAACAATAAGCACCTATAGTTGTTTAGTGCCCCAAGCGCCTGACTGCTGCCTGTGTAATGCACACAGAGCAGCTCCTGTCCTCCTGCTGCCCTCCTCTGTACTCACTGGGCACCGGTTGCTGTAAGCTTCGCAGTTTCCTCTCACTCCCTCGTGTTCCAAGGCTGAAGGGGGGGTGGAGGAGGGAGGGAGGGCAGGTACTGACCTGCGCTACTGTGTCTCTAGACAGCAATGTTGGAGCACAGAGCATGTCTGATGAGCCCACAGTAGAGAGATCGCTGGAGCTCTCGACAGCTTTTCCTCCTGGTCAGTTCTACAGAGACGGCAGTGGAGATGGTTGCCGAATGTCGCCCACAGAGAGGGCTCTGCGTGCCCTCTCTGGCACGCGTGCCTAGGTTCGCCACCACTGTCCTAGAAGAACCACGTCGTGTATACACTAACAACACCTTCCCCCAACTGATTCCCATTCAGGATGAAAACTTATGTCCGCAGGGGGGAGTCCGGATACTGGCAGCCTTTAAGACGACATGTTCTTCTGTCCTTCTTTCAACAGATTTCAACGCTAACATTCCCTAGAAAGCAGTTTTACAAATACACTTTGCACTAATTCAATTCCAAGTACAACTTCCAAAGTCATTGGTTTGGTCAGGTTTTAGGGACCTGTGGTCTTCTCTCCCTGATCTCTTCTTACCTTCTTCTTAAAGCTAATGGTGTCAGTCCGCAAGCTGTGTGTACTATGGAAAACCCACATCTCTGATCTCAATAAGGAGCTTCTCTCTGATCTACTAGAGTCGCACCAGTTTGTCTCTCTTGTTGACAAAATATTGACTCAATATTACAGTCAGGCCATAGTTTTGAGATGACAGATGAAATTTTTACACAGTCTACTGATCAGGTTTTTATAATGGCAATTTTCATATACTGCGAATGTTATAAAGAGTAATCAACTTAACAGCAATTAATGCAAAGTCATATTGCCTAGAAAATGAACTTTTTCCCCTAAAACACATTTCAACTTTATTGCAGGCCTGCCTTAAAGGCGCAGCTAACATCGCCCTTCAGTGATTGCTCCATTAACACAGGTGTGGGTGTTTGATGAGGACAGGGCTGGAGATCAATCTGTCATGATTAAAGAGAACCCGTCATGCAAAATAACCCCCCTAAACTAAATATATTTTCATAAACTGCCATTAGAGAGGATTGCCTTATCCTTCATTGTCCTCTACATGCCTGTAAACCTAAGCAATGAGGTCCTAAAGCTTTATGCAAATGACCTGGAAATGTCCAATGAAGCATTAGCATATTCAAGATGTTCCACTCTATTCATGAGGGGGAGGCACAGCCACACCCCAGTGCATGACTGACAGCCTGTATAATGATGTGAGGCTGTATAATGATTGTGGCTGTAATGATATCCTTCCTGGTGTGGGCGCCCCCTGCAGCCTGTGTGGCATTGTGTGTGTGTGTGTTTAGGAGAGATACAGCAGCTCCAGGCAGCCATGTTACAGCAGAACATGTAAGATTCATGTGTAGCTGATGTCTTGTCTCTGTGTATTAGGAGGATTGCAGCATGTCAGCAGATGCAGCACACACACTAGCCATGCTTTACTATACATTAACACAGACATGAGCAGGTGAGGAGAGGGGAGGGGTAACAGGGGTGACATCACTGCCTCTGACCATGTGACCAGCCAATTTAAATGATAAAAAAATAGATGATTTTACAATGATTAATGTATAAATAACTAGATAAAGGCTGGGATGGGATCCTTGTGAGCTGCTCCAACAGGTAGTAGTGACAGGACTAGTGACACAGACTGATGACAGGTGTCCTTTAAGTAAGAATCACACCACTGGACAGTTTAAAAAGGAGGCTGGTGCTTTGCATCATTGTTTCACTTCTGTTAACCATGGTTATCTCTAAGGAAACGGTGCAGTCATCATTGCACTGCAAAAACTGGCCTACACGGAGAGTATCGCAGCTAGAAAGATTGCGACACAATCCCCTTCTAAATAGCTGTCCAGTGGCGCAGATCTGAAAATTTCCTAATCCAACGAAAGTGCATTCTGCAAACCCTTAGTAAATAAGCCCCAGTGCCTCTGCAACCTCTACTTAGGCCAAACCTTTTTTTCTGACATATCTAAGCCTGTATTCTGTTAATTCTACTACATCCCTCTTGTATAATATATGAGTCAGACTTTCTGGTTCCATTTCATGACTTGTATGCATCATGTGAAAATGTGATATACTTTGTCCCCTTAAAAGCGGACTGATGGATCCCATAGCACTGTGATATTGGGGCACATTTACTTACCTGGTCCGTGCGTGATCCCAGAGGTGTGTTATTACCGGTGAGGATGAAGTCTGGCGCATGTGTCGCATCCCCGCTCAGGTCCGCCGGAGTTCACCTCTTCCGTTGTAATGTAAGTGCTTGGCTTGCGACACAATTTTGAATGTTAATCCTGCGGTTTGTCCGAATCTGTCGGATTGTCCGTCGGCCCGATTGCGTGCGACACAATCCCCTTCTAAATGCGACGGATATTCCGACGATAGTGCGGTCCGTGGGACCTAAGGGGCCGCCGAATTGCGTTTTTTTTGGGTTACCAAGAGTATTACTGTTTTGCGACGATTTTCCATGCATTGCCCTGGGTTTTGTTAGACGCGATCGGATTTGTGCGCATCGGCGCCGGTATGGCACGCAACGGAAATTGGGGGGGGGGGGGGCGTGTCGTCAGAAAACCCGACGGATTCGTAAAAACCGGATTGTGAACCCAGTGAACTCCGACAGTACTTAAAAAAGCGCAGCAGCGACACCTAAGGCGCACTGCCTTAGAGAATCTCCGGAAGACTCGAATCCTCCACAGAGAAAGCGCCGCTGCATCGCGACAGGACAGACCAGTAAGTAAATCTGCCCCATTGTGTCTGCCTTGTCTTATGGATACGTGTATAAATCGTAACAATACTCGCAACATACACAGAAACTACAAATCTCAGTACACACAGCTCGTTTCATGTAGGAGATAAAATTGAAAATAGCAGCGCATCATGCTTGACAGGTCCTAATGTTTGGTGATACATAACAATATTATTTTAAGTACTGTTCTAGGTATCACTTCTAGTTTTATGAGAATCAATTCTCTAGAACAGCGGTGGCGAACCTATGGCACCGTGCCATAGAGGGATGCAGACCCTTCTGGCAGGCACGCGTACCATCTCCCCAGCTTGATTAAAGTCGGAGCTCCGGCTCGGTCCATTGCAGGATGAAGCTGATTGGCTCTGCTCTCACTAGTGATGCCTTAGTGAGACAAAAGCAGCCAATCAGTGCCCGCCCCTCCTCCTCTTCAGCCGGGAACAGTGGGAAAGAACGGAGGAGCAGCTCACAGAACAGAGCCGGGCGACAGACAGAGCAGAGATATGAGGTTCAGAGCTGCTGGGGCTGCCACACACAGAGATAAGAGGTAGGAGCTGCTGGGGCTGCTCACACACAGACATGTGCACACTTACAGAGGTCCTGGCAGGTGACACTAAACCAACTATACATACTGTGGTTTAGATGTCCAAATCCCCTGTATGACAGCTGTCTGTGCCACAGTTGCCTGTACCTGAATGCTCATCACCTGCACAGGCGTCCAGTGAAGCCAGGACAACCCCACAGTAGCACCCTATGCACAATGTAGCGGGTGCTATGATGCATCACTGGCTGAATCATGCAGGGGATGACGCTGTGGACAGAGGCATGTGATATGTGGCCACGACAGCTGTCATATGGGTGATCCCAAATACACCTGTGATCCACCCACAACAAACCACTTTGCCCTACAAACCACCTCCCAAAATGCCACTTTTTTGCCATTTGCAACATGTAATAAAATGTTATGAAAAGTGGTCAAATGGGTGTACAGTCCTCAAAATGGTAGCACTGAAAGCGCATCTCATAACACAAAACATACACCACATAAAGCTCCGTACACCAAAGTATGAAAAAGCGCCCAAATTTGCACCAGAAGATGGCAAAATGACTTTTTTTTTTTGTACAGGAGGTTTTATTTTTGTAAATGTACAAACATTTTTAACCTATGTAATCTATTACCCTGTGATCGTTACTGACCCACAGAAAAAAGTAGACATGTCTTTGGGGTGCACAGTGGAAGCTGTAAAATCCAAGCCCACAAGAATATTCACAAGGGCTTTTGTTTACCACTTCCCAGTACAGTGAATTGGATATTAAATACCATCACTATGAAGTGCAATTTTTACGACGAGCCTTTCATGGTGGGGACAAGCAACTTATCACAATCACTCTAGTCCCTGCATCTACTCAGGACTGCTGTCACTGTATGGTGGTGATGATAATCAGTATATGGCGGTAATTTCCTCAACTGAATGGCAGTAATATGATTTCATCACTATATTTGTATAGTCATAGTATAGCAATACTATTGGTAACATTGGCCTTTCTATAGTGCTTTATTACCAGAATGATGCTATTTATGTGGTTGTAAAGGTGGCATCATCATATGGCAGTATTATTTGTCTTATTGTTAGGTGGTATTGTGGCACCATTGGGCTAAATTTCTGTGTTCTGGTGCACCTCGCGATAGAAACATTGGATTTGGTTTGCATTGGGCACTCGGTCTCTCAAAGTTCGCCATCACTGCTCTAGAATATCTTGATATTCAAGGCCAGAGTAATCGTTCTTGTTATGTCTATTTCTGTGTTACCTTGGTTCATTTCAGTCAATATATGAGCACTGACAGCTCAGCTCAACACAAGGCAAGAGGTGGCTCTTACGTTGCTATGGGAACATTCACATTGCTTCATTTTAACCCATTTTTTACTTGAAAACAACCTACCCTACATGCAATGCTGTCAAGCCACTTCTGTTTTGTAAGCGATATTCTCACTGCTATCTGCATGTTAAAGGTGTGAAACTTGTTCTTTATTTTACTATTTCTACTCAAAAAAAACCTTCTAAATATAATATGGCTATGCTAAATAAACACCAAATTGCATTATTTTGTCATAAGATAATAAAAAGCTATTGTTTACAGCAACAGACCTGCAAATAATGTGGAATTTACACACCGAGGTTTTAAGGGTATGTGCACACACTACAGTTTAGTGACAATTTCAATCAAAAGATGGTGTTGTCATGGAGACACTGATTGAATACAAATCACTCAATTTTTTTTCATTTCTCCATGGAGACTTTTTTGCTTGTGAGTTTGTTTTTCTATATAATCATGGTGGATTTACATTCTGGCTTTGACATGGCTATTTCAGACTACTTCCTAGTGGATTTTTGCTATGGTAAGGGTCATTACCATGTTCACAGAACACTTTCATAGAGCTCGATCAGCATTATTGCCAGGACACAGCTCATACATAAAGAATTCAAATGGTAATGCCCAGGTACTAATGCAGAAGAAGGTAAAGAAATCAAGCAAATGTTTTTGAAGGCTAACTGAGTATATAAGATGGTGAGCTTTCGAAATACTAGTTCTCTTCATCATAGACATCATGTTATGCTGAACTGAAAATTTGCTGCATTTTATAAAATAATGTGAATTTCTTTTCATGCATAACAACATGTCTGACGAAGAAACTAGTATTCTCGAAAGCTCACCATCAAATATACTAAGTTAGCCTCAAAGAGGTATCATCTGATTTCTTCACTCGCAGGCACTAATGCAGCATAAAAGTTGCAAATCATAACTTGCAGGCTTAGCTCTCATGAAAGGGAATTCAGAGGGCCCTCCACTAATTAACTGGGGGATACAATGTCCTCACAGATCTTGAATGATCAGAAGAGTCCAACATAAGAGAGGTCTGTCGCGGTGAAGCAGATCTTCCTGAGCATGCAGAGAAGAGGATTGAGCAGCTTCCCGTCCTTCACCAATTTTAATTTATTTTATTATGTTGCTTGTGTTTGTTAGCAGGATTTGGCCACCAGTAATTGCTGGGTGGATCTAATTTCAATGAGTAAGTTACTATTGTTTCAATTAAAATGAATTTGTATTAATTATTTAACTAATTATTTATGAAATTATTCTTATTTAATAAAATTATTTATTGTTGGTTACCTGTTAATAAACACTGCAGCCTTTTATCATACATGTGGTTGCTGTGTTCTTTTAATTGAGCTGGGTTTGGGGCTTGTGCTACCATGGCAGACTAGACCTCAGTAACATGTACAGCACCATACAATGGACAGAGTGCTCTGCTCTGCCTACTGTGTAAAAAAAAAGATGATCATCAGGGGTGCAGAAACCTAAGATCTACTAAAAAAGCTTATTCCTATGAAGTCTTTGTTGCAATCTATGTTGTTATTGCCCTGACATTACTTAAGTTTGTAAAGTTTGCAATTTTACCACAAAATACTGTAGAAAGTATGACTCGAGTATAAGGTTAGGGTGGGAATGTATTTGGAGTCAGAGCCCTCTCCAAGCTAATGAAATGACTTAGCCAGCTCTTCCCTCACTAATAAAAACCCAGCAGCCTCCCTCACTAACGAGATGCCCCATACAGCCCTCCCCAGTAATAATAGCCCCAGCAACCCCCAGTAATGAATAACCCCATGCAGCCCCCGTAATGATGTGCCTCATGCAGCCCTCCTCAGTAAAGATGTGCTCCTTGCAGCCCTGGCCAGCCCTTCTTCAGTGCGACATGCCCCATGAAGCACTCCCCCGTAATAATAGCGCATGCAGCTCCACCCTCCAGTAAGGATATGCCCCATGCAACCGTCTCTCAGTAATAATAATCCCCAATGCAGCCCTCCCCAGGAATGATGTGCCTCAGTGGGGGCTGTTATAAATTTCTTAGGCTACCGGGGGCTGCGTTATGAATTATACCATGACACGGGGTCTGTATGAATTTTATAAGATACGGGGGGCTGCTGTTATAATTTACATGATACAGGGGGGGCTCTTATGATTTATAGGATATGGGGGTGCTGTTATGAATTTTATTTAATGGGGGTGTGCTTGTTGTGAATTTTATATGACTGGGGGGCTGCTGTTATTTTATATGGCGGGGGTGGTGGCTGCTGTTACTAATTTAATATGACATGGGGGGGGTTGAAATTTATATGACACTATTAGGTACACCTGTTCCAACTGCTCGTTAACACTTAATTTCGATTCAATCAATCACATGGCGGAACTCATGCATTTAGGCATGTAGACACTGTCAAGACAATCTCCTGCAGTTCAAACCGAGCATCATTATGGGGAAGAAAAGGTGATTTGTGCCTTTGAACGTGGCATGGTTGTTGTGCCAGAAGGGTGGTCTGAGATTTCAGAAACTGCTGATCTACGGGATTTTCACGCACAACCATCTCTAGGGTTTACAGAGAATGGTCCGAAAAAGAAAAAACCAGTGAGCGCAGTTCTGTGGGCGGAAAGCCTTGTTGATGCCAGAGGTCGAGGAGAATGGGCAACTGGTTCGAGCTGATAGAAAGGCAACAGTGACTCAAATCACCACCCGTTACAACCAAGGTAGGCAGAAGGCATCTCTGAACGCACAGTACGTCGAATTTGAGAGAGGGCTACAGCAGCAGAAGACCAACCGGGTGCCATCCTTTTCAGCTAAGAACAGGAAACTGAGGCTACAATTTGCACAAGCTCATCAAAATTGGACAGTAGGGAAGATTGGAACAACGTTGCTGGTCTGATAGTCTTTCGATTTTCTGCTGCGACATTCGGAATGGTAGGGTCAGATTTGGCGTCAACAACATGAATGAAGATGGATTCCATCCTGCCTTGTATCACGGTTTCAGGCTGGTGGTGGTGTCCATGGTGTGGGGAAATTTGTTTGGCACTCTTGGGCCCCTTGGTACAAGTGAGCATCGTTTGCAACGCCCCAGCCTACTGAGTATTGTTGCAGACCATTGCCCATCCCTTTATGACCACAATGTACCCAACATCTGATGGCTACTTCAGCAGGATAATGCGCCATTCATAGGCTGGAATCATCTCAGACTGGTTTCTTGAACATGACAATGAGTCACTGCAAATGGCCTCCACAGTCACCAGATCTCAATTCAATAGAGCATCTTTGGGATGTGGTGGAACGGGAGATTCGCATCATGGGTGCAGCCGACAAATCTGCAGCAACTGTGTGATGCCATCATGTCAATATGGACCAAAATCTCTGAGGATGCTTCCACACCTGTTGAATCTATGCCACGAAGAATTGAGGCAGTTCTGAAGGCAAAGGGGTCCAACCCGTTACTAGCATGGATGTACCTATAAAGTCGCTGGTAGTGTTAATATTCAGCCAAACCTCCCACACTCGTGCGCTCATTCGGCAGAGGTTTTTATCTACACTATTTTTATGTACAAACATACAGGGGAGGCAGTCAGACACTTATAGATTTTGTCTTTTTGAGGCTACCTGCACACCATCGTAAGCTGTTCTCAGGATGTAATCAATGGATACCTGGTCCATTTTGTGGTCCATATGTCAACGGTGTATAATTCAATGTCAAGATGTGTGTCCACAGAAACAGTTTGTATGATACAAAAAAAAGTCTAAACAGTGATTGGAACCGGGGGTTCAGTATGATTTCCACGCAATGATGGCGCAAAGAGGAAAAGAAGGAAAGGCAGTCCAATATTCCTTGCTAGTAAAGAAAAATCCGTAGGTTTTTCCTCTGCCTCTACATCATTTGGACATAACTGTCTAGGTAAATGTCAAGGTATAGCCAGTGAAAACATACCTTTGGTAAGGTGGGAGGAGGTAATAAAAGCCCTCACGTTCTCAAGCAGATCCTTCCTTGTGATGCGATTGTTAGTCGCTCGGTCGCGGGACGCAGCGAGCAGCTGTGTTGGTCTCTTTTCCTTCCGGCTCCCAGAAACCGAGCGACCGCTCTTTTTCGTTCCACCTCGATCAGAAACGTGTATATGAGACGAAATACAAAGCAATAGTGTAGCACAGCTTTGATTGAAGACAGTAATCTTTAATTTTTAACTCACAATGCTAGGAATTAAAAAGGCCTAAGTAAAAAATCTTTAAATAAAAGAATTCTTCATGCACTTCGGCGGTAGTTGCCCGACTCGAGTTTCGCAATAGCGGTCTTCCAGGGCCCTCCATAACTAAAATTTTATGATATACACTACAGCCTCAAAAGTTTAAGGTCTTTAACGAGGGCGCAACCCGAACACTACCCCCATCCAGTGAGGATCACTACCCCCATACAGTGAGGATCACTACCCCCATCCAGTGAGGAACACTACCCCCATCCAGTGAGGAACACTACCCCCATCCAGGGGCAATATGAAGGATTGTTGAATTCGGGAGGCAGTGTGTAGGGTAAAGTGTATGTTGTAGGGTGGAGGGTGGGTGCACTGAACAGCAAAACTACATGGAACCAGGCAGGTGAATTTACCATCAAATCATCACATATGACACATGTCTGTGGCCACACACACATACATATACACACTTCCCTTGGTCCAGAGCTCTGGGCACCTGTGCCATGCTGTCAGTGAGGGCAGTGCAGGGCACCCCAGGGTCACTGGCAGCATGGCACAGTGACAGGAGATCTGAGCCAAGGGCAGTATATCTGTGGCCAGTTTGGGACATTAAACAATAAGCACCTATAGTTGTTTAGTGCCCCAAAGCTGCCTGCCTGCTGCCTGTGTAATGCACACAGAGCAGCTCCTGCCCTCCTGCTGCACTTCTCTGTACTCACTGGGCACCGGCTGCTGTGTGCTCTGGCAGTTCCCTCTCACTCTCCTCCTGTTCCTGGGCTGAAGGGGGAGGGCGAGGGAGTGGAGGGGCGGGCACTGACCTGCTGCTGTGTCTCTAGGCAGCACTAATGAGCACAGAGCAGGTCAGACGCAGCCTTCAGTGAGAGAGATCACTGGAGCTCTCGGCGATCGGCAGCTTTTCCTGCCTGCCGGGAGTTCTAATGATTTATATATAGACAGCAGGGGAGATGGTCCGCATGCCCACAGAGAGGGCTCTGTGTGCCCTCTCTGGCACGCGTGCCATAGGTTCGCCACCACTGCTATAGGGTATAAAAACAACATTTTGACAATTGAAAATTAATAACCCTTCATGCAGTCCTATGTGGGAGTACAAGCAGTCCCCGGGTTACGTACAAGATAGGGACTGTAGTGTGGTCACATACATATAGATACACTTCCCTTGGTCCAGAGCTCTGGGCACCTGTGCCATGCTGTCAGTGAGGGCAGTATAGTGCACCCCAGGGTCACTGGCAGCATAGCACAGTGACAAGAGGTTGCTGTAAGCTTCGGCAGTTCCCTCTCACTCTCCTCGTGTTCCAAGGCTGAAGGGGGAGGAGGAGGGAGTGGAGGGCAGGCACTGACCTGCTACTGTGTCTCTAGGCAGCACTGTTGAGCACAGAGCAGGTCTGATGCAGCCCACAGTAAGAGAGATCGCTGGAGCTCTCGACAGCTTTTCCTGCCTGGTCAGTTCTACAGAGACGGCAGTGGAGATGGTGCGCATGCCCACAGAGAGGGCTCTGCGTGCCCTCTCTGGCACGCGTGCCATAGGTTCGCCACCATTGTCCTAGAAGAACCATGTGTATACAATAACAACACCTTCCCCCAACTGATTCTCATTCAGGATGACAACTTATGGTCCCAGGGGGGAGTCCGGATACTGGCAGCCCTTTAAGACGACAGTGTTCTTCTCTTCTTCTTTTAACAGATTTCAAACTGCTAATAATTCCCTAGAAAGCAGTTTTACAAATACACTTTGCACTAAATTCACTATTCCAAGTACAACTTTTCCAAATGTCATTGGTTTGGTCAGGTTTTAGGGACCTGGTGGTCTTCTCTCCCTGATCTCTTCTTACCTTCTTCTTATAAAGCTAATGGTGTCAGTCCGCAAGCTGTGTACTATTGGAAAACCCACATCTCTGATCTCAATAAGGAGCTTCTCTCTGATCTACTAGAGTCGCACCAGTTTGTCTCTCTTGTTGACAAAATATTGACTCAATATTACAGTCATGGCCATAAGTTTTGAGAATGATACAGATGATAATTTTTACAAAGTCTACTGCATCAGGTTTTATAATGGCAATTTTCATATACTGCAGAATGTTATAAAGAGTAATCAACTTAACAGCAATTAATTGCAAAGTCAATATTTGCCTAGAAAATGAACTTTTTCCCCTAAAACACATTTCAACTTTATTGCAGGCCTGCCTTAAAAGGCGCAGCTAACATCGCTTCAGTGATTGCTCCATTAACACAGGTGTGGGTGTTGATGAGGACAGGGCTGGAGATCAATCTGTCATGATTAAAGAGAACCCGTCATGCAAAATAACCCCCCTAAACTAAATATATTTTCATAAACTGCCATTAGAGAGCATTGCCTTTATCCCTTCATTGTCCCTCTACATGCCTGTAAACCTAAGCAATGAGGTCCTAAAGCTTTATGCAAATGACCTGTGAAATGTCCAATGAAGCATTAGCATATTCAAGATGTCCACTCTATTCATGAGTGGGAGGCACAGCCACACCCCCAGTGCATGACTGACAGCCTGTATAATGATGTGAGGCTGTATAATGATGTGAGGCTGTATAATGATATCCTTCCTGGTGCTGGCGCCCCCTGCAGCCTGTGTGTGCATGTGTGTGTGTGTGTGTTTAGGAGAGATACAGCAGCTCCAGGCAGCCATGTTACAGCAGAACATGTAAGATTCATGTGTAGCTGATGTCTGTGTCTCTGTGTATTAGGAGGATGCAGCATGTCAGCAGATGCAGCACACACACTAGCCATGCTTTACTATACATTACACACAGACATGAGCAGGGGGAGGAGAGGGGAGGGGTAACAGGGGTGACATCACTGCCTCTGACCATGTGACCAGCCTCATTTAAATGATAAAAAAATAGATGATTTTACAATGATTAATGTATGAAATAACTAGATAAAGGCTGGGATGGGATCCTTGTGAGCTGCTCCAACAGGTAGTAGTGACAGGACTAGTGACACAGACCTGATGACAGGTGTCCTTTAAGTAAGAATCACACCACTGGACAGTTTAAAAGGAGGCTGGTGCTTTGCATCATTGTTTCACTTCTGTTAACCATGGTTATCTCTAAGGAAACAGGTGCAGTCATCATTGCACTGCACAAAACTGGCCTAACAGGGAAGAGTATCGCAGCTAGAAAGATGCGACACAATCCCCTTCTAAATAGCTGTCACAGTGGCGCAGATCTTGAAAATTTCCTAAATCCAACGAAAGTGCATTCTGCGAACCCTTAGTAAATAAGCCCCAGTGCCTCTTGCAACCTCAACTTTAGGCAAACCTTTCTTCTGACATATCTAAGCCTGTATTCTGTTAATTCTTACTACATCCCTCTTGTATAATAATATGAGTCAGACTTTCTGGTTCCCATTTCATGACTTGTATGCATCAATGTGAAAATGTGATATACTCTTGTCCCTTAAAAGCGGACTGATGGATCCCATTAGCACTGTGATATTGGGGCACATTTACTTACCTGGTCCGTGCGTGATCCCAGAGGTGTGTTATCCGGTGAGGACGAAGTCTGGCGCATGTGTCGCTCCCCGCTCAGGTCCGCCGGAGTTCACCTTCTTCCCGGTGTATGTAAGTGCTTGGCTTGCGACACAATTTTGAATGTTAATCCTGCGGTTTGTCCGAATCTGTCGGATTGTCCGTCGGCCCGATTGCGTGCAACACAATCCCCTTCTAAATGCGACAGATATTCCGACGATAGTGCGGTCCGTGGACCCCAAGGGGCCGAATTGCGTTTTTCCTTTGGGTTACCCGAATATTACTGTTTTGCGACGATTTTCCATGCATTGCCCCGGGTTTTTGTTGTACGCGATCGGATTTTGGCGCATCGGCGCCGGTATGCACGCAACGGAAATGGGGGGGGGGGGGGGCGTGTCCGTCAGAAAACCCGACGGATTCGTAAAAACCGGATTGTGAACTCCAGTGAACTCCGACAGACTTTAAAAAGCGCAGCAGCGACACCTAAGGCGCACTGCCTTAGAGAATCTCCGGAAGACTCGAATCCTCCACAGAGAAAGCGCCGCTGCATCGCGACAGGACCAGGTAAGTAAATCTGCCCCATTGTGTCTGCCTTGTATTATGGATACGTAGTATAAATCTGTAACAATACTCGCAACATACACAGGAATACAAATCTCAGTACACACAGCTCTTTTCATGTAGGAGATAAAATTGAAAAATAGCAGCGCATCATGCTTGACAGGTCCTTAAATGTTTTGTGTGATACATAACAATATTATTTTAAGTACTGTTCTAGGTATCACATTCTAGTTTTATGAGATCAATTCTCTAGAACAGCGGTGGCGAACCTATGGCACGCGTGCCATAGAGGGCATGCAGAACCCTCTCTGCAGGCACGCGTACCATCTCCCCAGTCTCATTAAAGTCGGAGCTCCGGCTCTGTCCATTGCAGGATGAAGCTGATTGGCTCTGCTCTCACTAGTGATGCCTTAGTGAGACAAAAGCAGCCAATCAGTGCCCGCCCCTCCTCCTCTTCAGCCCGGGAAACAGTGGGAAGAGAACGGAGTGAGGCAGCTCACAGAACAGAGCCGACAGCAGCAGAGCAGAGATATGAGGTCAGGAGCTGCTGGGGCTGCACACACACAGAGATAAGAGGTCAGGAGCTGCTGGGGCTGCTCACACACAGACATGTGCACACTTACAGAGGTCCTGGCAGGTGACACTAAACCAACTATACATACTTGTGGTTTAGTGTCCCAAATCCCCCTGTATGACAGCTGTCTGTGGCCACATTGCCTGTACCTGAAGTGCTCATCACCTGCACAAGGCGTCCAGTGAAGCCAGGACAACCCCACAGTAAGCACCCTATGCACAATGTAAGCGGGTGCTATGCTGCATCACTGGCTGCATCATGCAGGTGATGAGCGCTGTGGACAGAGGCATGTGTATATGTGGCCACGGACAGCTGTCATATGGGTGATCCCAAATACACCTGTGCATCCACCCCACAACAACCACTTTGCCCTACAAACCACCTCCCAAAATGCCACTTTTTTGCCATTTTGCAACATGTAATAAAATGTTATGAAAAGTGGTCAAATGGGTGTACAGTCCTCAAAATGGTAGCACTGAAAGCGCATCTCATAACACAAAAAATTACACCACATAAAGCTCCGTACACCAAAGTATGAAAAAGCGCCCAAATTTGCACCAGAAGATGGCAAAATGACTTTTTTTTTTTTGTACAGGAGGTTTTAATTTTTGTAAATGTATACAAACATTATTTAACCTATGTAAATATATTATCCCTGTGATCGTACTGACCCACAGAAAAAAGTAGACATGTCTTTTGGGGTGCACAGTGGAAGCTGTAAAATCCAAGCCCACAAGAATATGTCACAAGGGCATTTTTTACCACTTCCCAGTACAGGGAATTGGATATTAAATACCATCACTATGAAGTGCAATTTTTTACGCAGAGCTCTTTCATGGTGGGGACAAGCTAACTTATCACAATCCTCTAGTCCCTGCATCTACTCAGGACTGCTGTCACTGTATGGTGGTGATGATAATCAGTATATGGCGGTAATATTCCTCACTGAATGGCAGTAATATGATATTCATCACTATATTTGTATAGCATAGTATAGCAATACTATTGGTAACATTGGCCTTTCTATAGTCTTTATTACCAGAATGATGCTATTTATGTGGTTGTAAAGGTGGCATCATCATATGGCAGTATTATTTGTCTTATTGTTAGGTGGTATTGTGGCACCATTGGGCTAAATTTCTGTGTTGGCACCTCGCGATAGAAACATTGGATTTGGTTTGCAGTTTGGGCACTCGGTCTCTCAAAGGTTCGCCATCACTGCTCTAGAATATCTTGATATTCAAGGCCAGATTATCGTTTCTGTTATGTCTATTTCTGTTTACCTTGGTTCATTTCAGTCAATATATGAGCACTGACAGCTCAGCTCAACACAAGGCAAGAGGTGGCCTCTTAACGTTGCTATGGGAACATTCACATTGCTTCATTTTAACCCATTTTTTACTTGAAAACAAACCTACCCTACATGCAATGCTGTCAAGCCACTTCTGTTTTGTAAGCGATATTCTCACTGCTATCTGCTATGTTAAAGGTGTGAAACTTGTTTCTTTATTTTACTATTTCTACTCAAAAAAAAACCTTCTAAATATAATATGGCTATGCTAAATAGAACACCAAAATTGCATTATTTTGTCATAAGATAATAAAAAGCTATTGTTTACAGCACAGACCTGCAAAATAATGTGGAATTTCACACCGAGGTTTTAAGGGTATGTGCACACACTACAGTTTAGTGACAATTTCAATCAAATATGGTGTTGTCATGGAGACACTGAGTGAATACAAATCACTCAATTTTTTTCATTTCTCCATGGAGACTATTTTTGCTTGTGGAGTTTGTTTTTCTATATAATCATGGTGGTATTTACATTCTGGCTTTGACATGGCTATTTTCAGCTACTTCCTAGTGGATTTTTGCTATGGTAAGGGTCATTTACATGTTTCATAGAACACTTTCATATGAGCTCGATCAGCATTATTGCCAGGCACACTCCAGTACAATAAAGAATTCAATGGTAATATGCCCAGGTACTAATGCAGAAGAAGAGTAAAGAAATCAAGCAATATGTTTTTGAGGCTAACTGAGTATATAAGATGGTGAGCTTTCGAAAATACTAGTTCTCTTCATCAGACATCATGTTATGCATGAAACTGAAAATTTGCTGCATTTTATAAAATAATGTGAATTTTCTGTTTCATGCATAACAACATGTCTGACGAAGAGAACTAGTATTCTCGAAAGCTCACCATCAAATATACTAAGTTAGCCTCAAAGAGGTATCATCTGATTTCTTCACTCGCAGGCACTAATGCAGCATAAAAGTTGCAAATCATAACATTGCAGGCTTAGCTCTCATGAAAGGGAATTCAGAGGGCCCTCCACTAATTAACTGGGGGATACAATGTCTCACAGATCTTGAATGATCAGAAGAGTCCAACATAAGAGAGGTCTGTCGCGGTGAAGCAGATCTTCCTGAGCATGCAGAGAAGAGGATTGAGCAGCTTCCCGTCCTTCACCAATTTTTAATTTATTTTATTTATGTTGCTTGTGTTTGTTAGCAGGATTTGGTCACCCAGTAATTGCTGGGTGGATCTAACTTTCAATGAGTAAGTTACTAATTGTTTCAATTAAAATGAATTTGTATTAATTATTTAACTAATTATTTATGAAATTATTTCTTTATTTAATAAAATTATTTATTGTTGGTTACCTGTTAATAAACACTGCAGCCTTATTTATCCATAATGTGGTTGCTGTGTTCTTTTAAATTTGAGCTTGGGTTTGGGGCTTGTGCTACCATGGCAGACTAGACCTCAGTAACACTGTACAGCAACCATACAATGGACAGAGTGCTCTGCTCTGCCTACTGTGTAAAGAAAAAAGATGATCAGCAGGGGTGCAGATAACTAAGATCTACTAAAAAAGCTTATTCCTATGAAGTCTTTGTTGCAATACTATGTTTTATTGCCCCTGACATTACTTAAAGTTTGTTAAAGTTTGCCTAATTTTACCACAAAATACTGTAGAAATGTATTGACTCGAGTATAAGGTTAGGGTGGGAATTGTATTGGTCACAGCCTCTCCAAGTAATGAAATGCTTAGCAGCCTTCCCTCACTAATGAAATACCCAGCAGCCTCCCCTCACTAACGAGATGCCCCATACAGCCCTCCCCAGTAATAATAAGCCCCATGCAACCCCCCAGTAATGATATACCCCATGCAGCCCCCAGTAATGATGTGCCTCATGCAGCCCTCCTCCAGTAAAGATGTGCTCCTTGCAGCCCTGGCCAGCCCTTCTTCAGTAGCGACATGCCCCATGAAGCACTCCCCCAGTAATAATAAGCGCTATGCAGCTCCACCCTCCAGTAAGGATATGCCCCATGCAACCCTCTCTCAGTAATAATAATCCCCATGCAGCCCTCCCCAGTAATGATGTGCCTCAGTGGGGGGCTGTTATAAATTTCTTAGGCTACCGGGGGCTGCTGTTATGAATTTTACATGACACGGGGGTCTGTTATGAATTTTATAAGATACGGGGGGCTGCTGTTATAAATTTTACATGATACAGGGGGCTCTTATGAATTTTATAGGATATGGGGGCTGCTGTTATGAATTTTATTTAATGGGGGTTGCTGTTGTGAATTTTATATGACTGGGGGGCTGCTGTTAATTTTATATGGCGGGGTGGCTGCTGTTACTAATTTAATATGACATGGGGGGTTGTTATGAATTTAATATGACACTTATTAGGTACACCTGTCCAACTGCTCGTTAACACTTAATTTCGATTCAATCAATCACATGGCGGCAACTCAGTGCATTTAGGCATGTAGACATGGTCAAGACAATCTCCTGCAGTTCAAACCGAGCATCAGTATGGGGAAGAAAGGTGATTTGAGTGCCTTTGAACGTGGCATGGTTGTTGGTGCCAGAAGGGCTGGTCTGAGTATTTCAGAAACTGCTGATCTACTGGGATTTTCACGCACAACCATCTCTAGGGTTTACAGAGAATGGTCCGAAAAAGAAAAAACATCCAGTGAGCGGCAGTTCTGTGGGCGGAAATGCCTTGTTGATGCCAGAGGTCAGAGGAGAATGGGCAGACTGGTTCGAGCTGATAGAAAGGCAACAGTGACTCAAATCACCACCCGTTACAACCAAGGTAGGCAGAAGAGCATCTCTGAACGCACAGTACGTCGAACTTTGAGGCAGATGGGCTACAGCAGCAGAAGACCACACCGGGTGCCACTCCTTTCAGCTAAGAACAGGAAACTGAGGCTACAATTTGCACAAGCTCATCAAAATTGGACAGTAGAAGATTGGAAAAACGTTGCCTGGTCTGATGAGTCTCGATTTCTGCTGCGACATTCGGATGGTAGGGTCAGAATTTGGCGTCAACAACATGAAAGCATGGATCCATCCTGCCTTGTATCAACGGTTCAGGCTGGTGGTGGTGGTGTCATGGTGTGGGGAATATTTGTTTGGCACTCTTTGGGCCCCTTGGTACCAATTGAGCATCGTTGCAACGCCACAGCCTACCTGAGTATTGTTGCAGACCATGTCCATCCCTTTATGACCACAATGTACCCAACATCTGATGGCTACTTTCAGCAGGATAATGCGCCATGTCATAATCTTGGCACTCTTTGGGCCCCTTGGTACCAATTGAGCATCGTTGCAACGCCACAGCCTACCTGAGTATTGTTGCAGACCATGTCCATCCCTTTATGACCACAATGTACCCAACATCTGATGGCTACTTTCAGCAGGATAATGTTGGAATCATCTCAGACTGGTTTCTTCAACATGACAATGAGTTCACTGTTTTATAGGATATGGGGGCTGCTGTTATGAATTTTATTTAATGGGGGGTTGCTGTTGTGAATTTTATATGACTGGGGGGCTGTTGTTAATTTTATATGGCGGGGTGGCTGCTGTTACTAATTTAATATGACATGGGGGGTTGTTATGAATTTAATATGACATGAGGACTACTGTTATGAATTTTGATGTGATGGGGGGCTGTTATGATTTTGATATGACATGGGGGCTGTTATTCATTTCATATGATGGGTGGGGGGGGGTGCTGTTATTAATTATATATGACTGGGGTCCCTGTGTATTATTTAATATCTATAGGTGGCAGCATGTTCAGTTGTATGGAGGGAGTAGGCATCTCTGCTCTCAGCCTTATTGTACAGTACATTTATTGCTGCTATATATTATATCCTGGTATACATTTATGTGTGCATAATTTTTTACATTAATTTCTGGTATATTTGTATTCACCACAGGCACATATTTATGTAAGTGTAATCTGTATACCGTATATACTCGTGTATAAGCCAAGTTTTTGAGCACAAAAAATGTGCTTAAAAACCTCACCTCGGTGTACACACGAGTCAATGAAAAAATAAACTTACATACTAACCTTCCAGTATTCCTGATGCTCGGCGTGGCTTCTCTTCTGTCTTCTCCGAGGGTGCCGGTCCCTATGGCTCCTCTTCTGTTTTCTGTCTGCTATTACATCAGTCAGAGACGTGGCCATGCACTCTGTCGGCTGGCGCATCATAGTGTTCACAGGCGAGCAGAGCGCAAGGCCGTCTCTCTGCCAGCTGCTATAGCAGACAGAAGAGGAGCCATAGGGACCGGAGCATCGCGGAGAAGACAGAAGAGAAACCGACAAGCATCGGGGAGCAGCACATAGGGACCACCCAAAGGTGAGTATGTAAATTAATATTTTTAAAGTACTGGGCAAACTGGGGGTGGTTGAATACTAAAGGGGGCTGGCTATATACTAAAAGGGGCTGGCTGCATACTACTGGGGGCTTGCTGGCTATGTACTGGGAAGCTGTGACCAATGCATTTCCCACCCTCGGCTTACACTCGAGTCAATAGGTTTTCCCAGTTTTTGGTGGCAATTTAGGGGCCTTGGCTTATATTCGGGTCTGCTTATACTCGAGTATATATGGTATGTATATTCTCAAGTTTAATGTGCTAGATGCAGGCATTGATAAGGGTTATCGTATATGGGGCCCATTACAATCTTGTTAACCCACTGTGTATATGGTTTTTAGTGGAACTGTAACAACAGTTTTTTTAAAACTATATCTTTAGATGGTATTTCTGTAAAAACACTGTAAATACTGACCAGCAACTTCAAACTATATATTCAGCCAAACCTCCCCACACTCGTGCGCTCTCTGGCAGAAGATTTTATCTGACAACTATTTTTATGTACAAACATACAGGGGAGGCAGTCAGGCACTTATAGATTTGTCTTTTTGAGGCTACCTGCACACCATCGTAAGCTGTTCTCAGGATGTAATCAATGGATACCTGGTCCATTTTTGTGGTCCATGTGTCAACGGTGAATAATTTAATGTCAAGATGTGTGTCCACAGAAACAGTTTGTATGATACGAAAAAAAGGAAGGCTGGCAAATGTTGTCATTAGCTGGTCCCAGCCTCTAGAATGGTTACATGATTGTTTTACCTAGAAAGTGATTTGGAAATCTGTGCAAGTAAGATAGTATATGGATTAAAACAATGGTCATTTACCTTGACAACATGGAAAAAAACTAATCTATATGAATAAAATAAAAGTAAGGGCTCATTTACAGATGCTCTTTTTTCTTCATGCGCCGCCATCCTTTTTAAGCCGCAGGCATGTAGTCGGCGGCAATCAGCGGGTGGGCACGGCTGGCACCATTCGCGGGTGTTACTGGTAAGCCTTTGCTTCAATATGCAGCAAAGACTTACCGGCTATGCAGAGAGCTCAGCCCGTGAGCCCTCTCCATGCACCCGCACTCTGCATGTGAAGTAGTATTACGTTGAAGCATACTACACACCGACTGACTTCTAAATTTAATAGGCGTTTGGTTCTAGTCTTTTTTTCCACTAGTATTTTGGAGTCTACTATCTCTCAAATGTTTTCCCACATATGAAAATAAACAGTGCTCCACCTAATAATTACATTTCTAATTAATTTTATTTAAAATAACTAAAATTTTATGATATACACTACAGCTCAAAAGTTTGAGGTCACTTATAAATGTCCTTATTTTTTAAAGTAAAGTCTAAACAGTGATTGGAACCGGGGTTCAGTATGATTGTCCAGCGAATGATGGCGCAAAGAGGAAAAGAAAGGAAAGGCAGTCCAATATTCCTTGCTAGTAAAGAAAAATCCGTAGGTTTTTCCTCTGCCTCTACATCATTTGGACATAGTTGCCCGACTCGAGTTTCGCCAATAGCGGCTTCTTCCAGGGCCCTTCCATAACTAAAATTTTATGATATACACTACAGCTCAAAAGTTTAAGGTCCTTTATTTTTTGAAAGAAAAGCACATCTTCTTTCAATGAAGCTAAGATTAAATGAATCATAAATACACTAGATATATTGTTAATGTGGTAAATTAATATTCTAGCTACAAACATCCGGTTGTCAATTCATATCTACATAGGTTTATAGTCCAAGTCCAATTCCAACAACCACTATTCCAGTGGCTTAATGCTACATTTTGTTGGCTGTGTAAGAAGGCTAATGGATGTTTAGAAGCCTAGTTCAAGTATGCTAGCACAGCTGAAAACTGTTTGGCTGATTAGAGAAGCTATAAAACTGACCACTCGCTGGTGTCCTCCTAAGCTACTGGTTGAGCACAGAGACATCAGTGTCTGATGCAGCCCACAGTAAGAGAGATCGCTGGAGCCTCGACAGCTTTCCTGCTGGTCAGTTCTACAGAGACGGCAGTGGAGATGGTGCGCATGCACACAGAGAGGGCTCTGCGTGCCCTCTCTGGCACGCGTGCCATAGGTTCGCCACCACTGTCCTAGAAGAACCACGTGTATACAATAACAACACCTTCCCCCAACTGATTCCCATTCAGGATGAAAACTTATGGTCCCAGGGGGGAGTCCGGATACTGGCAGCCCTTTAAGACACAGTGTTCTTCTGTCCTTCTTTCAACAATTTCAAACCGCTAACAATTCCCTAGAAAGCATTTTTACAATACACTTTGCACTAATTATCACTATTCCAAGTACAACTTTTCCATGTCTTGTTTGGTCAGGTTTTAAGGGGCCTGGTGGTCTTCTCCCTCCTGATCTCTTCTTACCTTCTCTTAAACTAATGGTGTCAGTCCCGCAAGCTGTGTACTATTGGAAAACCCACATCCTGATCTCAATAAGGAGCTTCTCTCTGATCTACTAGAGTCGCACCAGTTTGTCTCTCTTGTTGACAAAAATATTGACTCAATATTACAGTCATGGCATAATTTTTGAGAATGATACAGATGATAATTTTTCACAAGTCTACTGCATCAGGTTTTTATATGGCAATTTTCATAACTGCGAATGTTATAAAGATAATCAACTTACCAGCAATTAATGCAAAGTCATATTTGCCTAAAAATGAACTTTTCCCCTAAAACACATTTTCAACTTTTTGCCAGGCCTGCCTTAAAGGCGCAGCTAACATCCGCTTAAGTATTGCTCCATTAACACAGGTGTGGGTGTTGATGAGGCAGGGCTGGGATCAATCTGTCATGAGTAAAGAACCCGTCATGCAAATAACCCCCCCTAAACTAAATATATTTTCATAAACTGCCATTAGAGAGCATTGCTTTATCCCTTCATTGCCCTCTACATGCCTGTAAACCTAAGCAATAGGTCCTAAAGCTTATGCAATGACCTGTGAAATGTCCAATGAAGCATTACCTATCAAGATGTCCACTCTATTCTGAGTGGGAGGCACACCAAACCCCCAGTGCATGACTGACAGCCTTTATAATGATGTGAGGCTGTATAATGATGTGAGGCTGTATATGATATCCTTCCGTGCTTGCCGCCGCCCCTGCACGTCGTGTGTGCATGTTGTGTGGTGTGTGTTTAGGAGAGATCCAGCGCTCCAGGCAGCCATGTACCAGCAGAACATGTTAAGATTCATGTGTGCTGATGTCTGTGTCCTGTTGTATTAGGAGGATGCAGCATGTCAGCAGATGCAGCACACACACTAGCCATGCTTATACTATACATTACACACAGACATGGACAGGGGAGGAGAGGGGAGGGGGTAACAGGTGACATCACGCCTCTGACCATGTGACCACCCTCATTTAATGATAAAAAAGATATGATTTTACAATATTATGTATGAAATAACTAGATAAAGCTGGGATGGGATCCTTGTGAGCTGCTCCAACGGTATTAGTGACAGGACTAGTGACACCACCTGATGACAGGTGTCCTTTAAGTAAGAATCACACACTGGAAGTTTAAAAGGAGGCTGGTGCTTTGCATCATTGTTTCACTTCGTTAACCATGGTTATCTCTAAGGAAACATGGTGCAGTCATCATTGCACTGCACAAAACTGGCCTAACAGGGAAAGTATCGCAGCTAAGATGCGACACAATCCCTTCTAAAAAGCTGTCACAGTGGCGCAGACTTGAAAATTCCTAAATCCAACCACGAAGTGCATTCTGCAAACCCTCTATATAAATAAGCCCCAGTGCCTCTGCAACCTCTACTTTAGGCAAACCTTTTTCTGACATATCTAGCCTGTAATTCTGTTAATTCTTACTCATCCCTCTTGTTATAATAATGAATCAGCCTTTCTGGTTCCCATTTTCATACTTGTATCATCATGTGAAAATGTGATTACTCTGTTCCCTTAAAAGCGGACGGATGGATCCCATTAGCACTGTGATATTGGGCGCATTTACTTACCTGGTCCGTGCGTGATCCCAGGGTGTGTTATCCGGTGAGGATGAGTCTGGCGCATGTGTCGCTCCCCCTCAGTCCGCGGAGTTACACACTTCTTCCGGTGTAAGTAAGTGCTTGCTTGCGACCAATTTTGAATGTTAATCCTGCGGTTGTCCGAATCTGTCGGATTGTCGTCGTGCCCATGTGCGTGCACACAATCCCCTTCTAATGCGACGGATATTCCGACGATAGTGCGGTCCGTGACCCTAGGGGCCAATTGCGTTTTTCCTTTGGGTTACCCGAGTATATACTGTTTTGCGACGATTTTCATGCTTGCCTGGGTTTTGTTATACGCGATCGGATTGGTGGCGCATCGGCGCCGGTATCACGAACGGAAATTGGGGGGGGGGGGCTGTCCGTCAGAACCCCCGACGATCGAAAAAACCGGATGTGACCCCAGTAACTCCGACAGACTTTAAAAACGCGCAGCAGCGACACCTAAGCGCACTGCCTTAGAGAATCTCCGGAAGACTCGAATCCTCCACGAGAAAGCGCCGCTGCATCGGCACAGACAGGTAAGTAATCTGCCCCATTGTGTCTGCCTTGTTTATGGTACGTAGTATAAATCGTAACAATACTCGCAACATACACAGAATACAATCTCAGTACCAACAGCTCTTTTCATGGAGGAGATAAAATTGAAAAATAGCAGCGCATCATGCTTACAGGTCCTTAATGTTTGTGTGATACATAACAATATTATTTTAAGTCCTGTTCTAGGTATCCACTTCTAGTTTTATGAGATCAATTCTCTAGAACACGCGGTGGCGAACCTATGGCACGCGTGCCATGAGGGCTGCAGAACCCTCGCTGCAGGCACGCGTACCATCTCCCCAGTCTCATCATTAAAGTCGGAGCTCCGGCTCTGTCCATTGCAGGATGAAGCTTGTGGCTCTGCTCTCACTAGTGATGCCTTAGTGAGACAAAACAGCCAATCAGTGCCCCCCCCTCCTCCTCTTCAGCCCGGGAAACAGTGGGAAGAGAACGGAGTGAGGCCGCTCACGAACAGAGCTACCAGCAGCAGGCAGAGATATGAGGTCAGGAGCTGCTGGGGCGGCACACACACAGAGATAAGAGGTCGGAGCTGCTGGGGCTGCTCACACACCACAGACATGTGCACACTTACAGAGGTCCTGGCAGGTGACACTAAACCACTATACATACTTGTGGTTTAGTGTCCCAAATCCCCTGTAGACAGCTTCTGTGCCACATTGCCTGTACCTGATGAGTGCTCATCACCTGCACAAGGCGTCCAGTGAAGCCAGGACAACCCCACAGTAACACCCTCTGCACAATGTAAGCGGTGCTATGCGCATCACTGGCTGCATCATGCAGGTGATGAGCCTGTGGACAGAGGCATGTGTATATGTGGCCACGGACAGCTGTCATTGGTGATCCCGAATACACTGTGCATCCACCCCACAACAACCCTTTGCCCACAAACCACTCCACAATGCCACTTTTTTTGCCCATTTGCAACATGTAAATAAATGTTATGAAAAGTGTCAAATGGGTGTATCTTCCTCAAAATGGTAGCACTGAAAGCCATCTCATAACACAAAAAATTACACCACATAAAGCTCCGTACACCAAGTATGAAAAGCGCCAAATTTGCACCAGAAGATGGCAAAATGACTTTTTTTTTTTGTACAGGAGGTTTAATTTTGTAAGTATAACAAACATTATTTACCATGTAAATATATTATCCCTGTGATCGTACTGACCCACAGAAAAAGTAGACATGTCTTTTGGGTGCACAGTGGAAGCTGTAAATCCAGCCCCACAGAATTGTCCACAAGGGCATTTTTACCACTTCCCATTACAGGGAATTGGATATTAATACATCACTATGAAGTGCAATTTTTTACGCGAGCTCTTTCATGGTGGGACAAGCTAACGTATCACATCCTCTAGTCCCTGCTCTACTCAGGCTGTGTCACGGTATGGTGGTGATGATAATCAGTATATGGCGGTAATTTCCTACTGAATGGCAGTAATATGATTCATCACTATATTTTGTAGACATAGTATAGCAATACTATTGTAACATTGGCCTTTCTATATCCTTTATTACCAGATGATTGTCATTTATGTGGTTGTAAAGGTGGCATCATCATATGGCAGTATTATTTGTCTTATGGTTGGTGGTATTGTGGCACCATTGGGGCTATTTCTGTGTTGGCACCTCGCGATAGAAACATTGGATTTGGTTGCAGTTGGGCACTCGGTCTCTCAAAGGTTCGCCATCACTCGCTCTAGAATATCTTGATATGCAAGCCAGATTTCGTTTCTGTATGTCTATTTCTGTTACCTTGGTTCATTTCAGTCAATATATGAGCATGACGCTCAGCTCAACACAAGGCAAGAGGTGGCCTCTTACGTGCTATGGGAACATTCACATTGCTTCATTTTAACCCATTTTTTACTTGAAACAAACCTACCCTACATGCATGCTGTCAAGCACTTCTGTTTTGTAACGATATCTCACTCTATCTGCTATGTTAAAGGTGTGAAACTTGTGTCTTTATTTACTATTTCTACTCAAAAAAAACCTTCTAATATAATATGGCTATGCTAAATAGAACACCAAAATTGCATTATTTGTCATAGATAATAAAAAGCTATGGTTTACAGCACAGACCTGCAAATATGTGGAATTTCACACCGAGGTTTTAAGGTATGTGCACACACTACAGTTTATTGACAATTTCAATCAAATATGGTGTTGTCATGGAACACTGAGTGACCAAATCACTCACATTTTTTTCATTTCTCCATGGAGAACTTTTTGCTTGTGGAGTTTGTTTTTCTATATAATCATGGTGGATTTACATTCTGGCTTTGACATGGCTATTTTCGCTACTTCCTAGTGATTTTGCTATGGTAGGGTCATTTACATGTTCATAGAAACTTTCATAGAGCTCGTCAGCCTTATGGCCAGCACACTCCAGTACAATAAGAATTCAATGTAATATGCCCAGGTACTAAGGCAGAAGAAGAGTAAGAAATCAAGCAATATGTTTTTGAGGCTAACTGAGTATATAAGATGGTGAGCTTCGAAAATCTAGTTCTCATTCATCAGACCACATGTTATGCGCAAACTGAAAATTTGCTGCATTTTATAAAATAATGTGAATTTCTGTTTCCTGCATAACAACATGTCTGACGCAAGAGAACTAGTATTCTCGAAAGCTCACCATCAAATATACTAAGTTAGCCTCAAAGAGGTCCATCTGATTTTTTCACTCGGCGGGCACTAATGCAGCATAAAAGTTGCAATCATAACATGCAGCTTAGCTCTCATGAAAGGGAATTCAAGGGCCCCTCCACTATTAAATGGTGGATACAATTCTCACAATCTTGAATGACAGAAGTCCAACATAGAGAGAGGTCTGTCGCGGTGAAGCAGATCTTCCGACGCGCGAGAAAGGATTGACAGCTTCCCGTCCTTCACCAATTTTTATTTATTTTATTTATGTTGCTTGTGTTTGTTAGCAGATTTGGTCACCCAGTAATTGCTGGGTGGATCTAACTTTCAATGAGTAAGTTACATTGTTTCAATTAAAATGAATTTGTATTAATTATTTAACTAATTATTTATGAAATTATTCCTTTATTAATAAAATTATTTATTTGTGGTACCTGTTAATAAACACTGCAGCCTTATTATTCCTAATGTGGTTGCTGTGTTCTTTTAGATTTGAGCTTGGGTTTGGGGCTTGTGCTACCATGGCAGACTAGCCCTCAGTAACACGTACACGCAACCACAATGGACAGAGTGCTCTGCTCTGCCTACTGTGTAAAGAAAAAAGATGATCAGCAGGGGTGCAGATAACTAAGATCTTACTAAAAAGCTTATTCCTATGAAGTCTTGTTGCAATATACTATGTTTTAATTGCCCTGACATTACTTAAGTTGTTAAAGTTTGCCTAATTTTACCACAAAATACTGTAGAAATGTTTGACTCGAGTATAAGGTAGGGGGAATTGTATTGGTGTCACACGTCTCCAAGTAATGAAATGCTTAGCACTTCCCTCACTAATAAAATACCCAGCAGCCTCCCCTCACTAACGAGTGCCCCATACAACAGCCCTCCCCAGTAATAATAAGCCCCATGCAACCCCCAGTAATGATATACCCCTGCAGCCCCCAGTAATGGATGTGCCTCAGCAGCCCTCCTCAGTAAAGATGTGCTCCTTGCAGCCCTGGCCAGCCCTTCTTCAGTAGCGACATCCCATGAACGACTCCCCCAGTAATCATAAGCGCTATGCGGCATCTCCACCCCCATTAAGGATTATGCCCCATCAACCCTCTCTCAGTAATAATAATCCCCATGCAGCCCCCCCAGTAATAATGATGTGCCTCAGTGGGGGCTGTTATAAATTTCTAGGCTAACCGGGGGCTGCTGTTATGAATTTTAATTCAACGGGTGTCTGTTATGATTTTATAAGATACGGGGCGTGCTGTTATATTTTCCATGATACAGGGGCCTTATGAATTTTATAGGATAGTGGGCTGCTGTTATGAATTTTATTTAATGGGGTTGCTGTTGTAATTTTATTGACTGGGGGCTGCTTGTATTTTATATGCGGGGTGGCTGCTGTTACTAATTTAATATGCATGGGGGTTGTTATGAATTTAATATGACACTTATTAGGTACACCTGTCCAACTCTCGTTAACATTAATTTCGATTCATCACTCACATGGCGGCAACTCAGTGCATTAGGCATGTAGACAGGTCAAGACAATCTCCTGCAGTTCACACCGAGCATCATATGGGAAGAAAGGTGATTTGAGTGCCTTTGAACGTGGCATGGTTGTTGGTGCCAGAAGGGCTGGTCTGAGTTTCAGAAACTGCTGATCTACTGGGATTTTCACGCACAACCATCTCTAGGGTTTACAGAGAATGGTCCGAAAACGAAAAACATCCAGTGAGCGGCAGTTCTTGGGCGAAATGCCTTGTTGATGCCAGAGGTCAGAGGAGAATGGGCAGACTGTTTCGAGCTGATAGAAAGGCAACAGTGCCTCAATCACCACCCGTTACAACCAAGGTAGGCAAAGAGCATCTCTGAACGCACAGTACGTCGAACTTTGAGGCAGATGGGCTACAAGCACAGAAGACCACACCGGTGCCACTCCTTTCAGCTAAGAACAGAACTGAGGCTACAATTTGCACAAGCTCATCAAATTGGGACGTAGAAGATTTGAAAAACAACGTTGCCTGGTCTGATGAGTTCTCGATTTCTGCTGCGACATTCGGATGAGGTCAGAATTTGGCGTCAACAACATGAAAGCTGGATCCATCCTGCCTTGTATCAACGGTTCAGGCTGGTGTGGTGTCATGGTTTGGGGAATATTTGTTTGGCACTCTTTGGTCCCCTTGGTACAATTGAGCATCGTTGCAACGCCACAGCCTACCTGAGTATTGTTGCGACCATGTCCATCCCTTTATGACCACAAGTGTACCCAACATCTGATGGCTCCTTCAGCAGGATAATGCGCCATGTCATAAGGCTGGAATCATCTCAGACTGGTTTCTTGAACATGACATGAGTTCACTGCAAATGGCCTCCACAGTCACCATATCTCATTCAATAGAGCACTTTGGGATGTGGTGGAACGGAGATTCGCATCAGATTTCAGCCGACAAATCTGCAGCACTGTGTGTTGCCTCATTTCAATATGGACCAAAATCTCTGAGGAATGCTTCCAGCACCTTGTTGAATCTATGCCACGAAGAATTGAGGCAGTTCTGAAGGCAAAGGGGTCCAACCCGTTACTAGCATGGTGTACCAATAAGTCGCTGGGATTGTATAATTCACCAAACCTCCCACACTCGTGCGCTCTCTGGCAGAGGTTTTTCTGTCAGCTATTTTATGTACAAACACAGGGAGCAGTCAGACACTTATAGATGTCTTTTTGAGGCTACCTGCACACCATCATCGTAAGCTGTTCTCAGGATGTATCAATGGATACCTGGTCCATTTTTGTGGTCCATATGTCAACGGTGTATAATTCAATGTCAAGATTGTGTGTCCACAGAAACAGTTGTATGATACAAAAAAAGTCTAAACAGTGATTGAACCGTGGTTCAGTATGATTGGTCCGCGAATGATGGCCAAAGAGGAAAAGAAGGAAAGGCAGTCCAATATTCCTTGCTAGTAAAGAAAAATCCGTAGGTTTTTCCTCTGCCTCTACTCATTTGGACATAACTGTCTAGGTAAATGTCAAGGTATAGCCATTGAAAACAGTACCTTTGTAAGGTGAATGAGGTTAATAAAAGCCCTCACTTTCTCAAGCAGATCCTTCCTTGTGATGCGATTGTTGTCGCTCGCGGGACGCAGCGAGCAGCTGTGTTGGTCTCTTTTCCTTCCGGCTCAGAAACCGAGCGACCGCTCTTTTCGTTCCACCTCGATCCAGAACGTGTATATAGAACAAAAAAATACAAGCAATAGTGTAGCACAGCTTTGATTGAAGACAGTAATCTTTAATTTTATACTCACAATGCTAGGAATTAAAGCTTAAGTAAAAAAATCTTTAATAAAAGAATTCTCATGCACATTCGCGGTAGTTGCCCGACTCGAGTTTCGCCAATAGCGTGCTTCCTCAGGGCCCTTCCATAACTAAAATTTATGAATACACTACAGCTCAAAAGTTTAGGTCCTTTAGTTTTTTGAAAGAAAGCACATCTTCTTTCAATGAAGCTAAGATTAACTGAATCATATACACTAATATTTGTTAATGTGGTAAATTAATATTCGAGCTACAAACATCCGGTGTCAATTCATACTACATAGGTTTAAGTCCAAGTCCAATTCCAACAACCACTATTCCATGCTTATGCTACATTTTGTTGGCTGTGTAAGAAGGCTAATGGATGTTTAGAAGCCTAGTTCAAGTATGCTAGCACAGCTGAAAACTGTTTGGCTGATTAGAGAAGCTATAAAACTGACCTTCCTTGAGCTGGTTGAGAATCTGCAGCATCACATTTGTTTGTTTTATAAACGCTCACAATAGCCAGAAAAAAAGAACTTTCATGGGAAACTCTACAGCCTCTCTTGTTCTCAGAAATGAAGGCAATTCCATATGACAAATTGCCAAGAAACTGAATATTTCTTACAACGATGTGTACTACTCCCTTCAGAGGAGAGCACAAACAGGCTCTAACCATAATAGAAAGAGAAGTGGGAGGCCACACTACACAACTTAGCAACAAGACAAGTACATTAGAGTCTCTAGTTTGAGAAAAAAACAACACCTCACAGGCCCTCAATTGGCAGCTTCATTAAATAGTACTCGCCAAACACCAGTGTCAACCTCTACAGTAAAGAGGCGACTCTAGGATGCCTCCCTTCAGGACAGAGTGGCAGAAAAAAAGCCATATCTCAGACTGGTTAATAAAAGGAAAAGATTAATATGGGCAAAAGAACACAGACATTGGAAAGAGAAAGATTGGAAAAAATGGACAGACGAATCTAAGTTTGAGGTGTTTGGATCACACAGAAGAACATTTGTGAGACGCAGCAGCATGCATTGTCAATCTGCTTCCTCTAAAGCCAGTAGGATCTTGTCATGTATCAGAAGTGGTATGGACTCTCGGGATAGGGATGTAATATTACCACTGTACATGGCATCGGTTTCGGCCATCACTTGGAATGTGCTGTCCGTTCTCCTGGGCAAACCCCGGTCCCATAGAAAAGGATGCCCTGGAGCTTAGAGGGTACCAAACGTAGAGCCACATAATAAACGATAAGGGATATGGGAGGGTTTCAGTTAGGAGGAAAGATTTAAAACAACTAATTTATTATCCTGGAAAAGAGACAACTACGACGTAGGGACATGATTCATTTATATAATATATGAATGGTCCATCACAAAAAATATGGGGTAAGTTGTTTCAGATTAAATAAAATCAAAAGACAGGTGGGTCTCTGTCCTCGCCTGAGAAATCACGGTTAATCATCAGAGGTGACATGGCATCTTACTATGAGTAAACTGTCAATCTGTGGAATACACTGCCTCAGGAGCTTGGTTGAGCAGGGACAAAGCAGACGAGCTTTCAAGAAGGGTCTAAATGCCTTTTTAAAAAACCTATATAACATTGATAGGTTATGTTATATATAAATGTTTCACCCTCAAATCCTTCCCTCATCCAATCCTTTCCCTCCTGTTTCACGGGTTTTTTTTGGTCCTTGCGATCCCGTCTCGGATCGCGGGTGCACCCGTGCCTCTCCATGTGTCCGGGCCGGCGCCCCACCTCCCCTGCTCCAGCGTGTCCTCCGCAGCTCCCTCGCGGCTCAGGAGCGGCTTACCGCGCTCGCTTCTCCGCTATGATTTAAGGGCCCCGTGCGCAACACTTGTGCTGGCCTGATTTAAATTCCAGCCTCTTCCTATTGCTCTTGCCGGATCGTCAAGTCTTCCCATGAAAAGGAAGCTCTCCTGTGATTCCTGCGTTCCTGTGATTCTTGTGTGCCAGTCCGTTCCTGTGTCCTGTGATTCCTGTGTGCCAGTCCATCCCTGTGGTCCTGCGTTCCTTTGTGCCAGCTCCTGCGATTCCTGACGTGAGTGGTGTCTCCTGTATTACTACCTTGGCAGCCACCGCGGGCTAGTCGTACCTGTGGAACGACCTGGCGGTATCCCGCTGCAGCAAGTCCATCCCGCTTTTCGGCGGGCTGAACACCGGGTTTCCACTTAGACTCCGGTCCCAGGTCGGCTAGTACCACCTCCCGCAGTGGTCCAGAGGGTCCACAGACTCCCGGTCCTGACATTACTACTTTACTTCG
Organism: Engystomops pustulosus; assembly: GCA_019512145.1. Classification (NCBI taxonomy): domain Eukaryota; kingdom Metazoa; phylum Chordata; class Amphibia; order Anura; family Leptodactylidae; genus Engystomops; species Engystomops pustulosus. Next base: position 115,377,437 of record CM033643.1, on the reverse strand, counting down.
CAATTTTTTTACTCAGTTTTATTGCTATTTTAACTTTGCTTTTAACTTGATGGACATGTGTCTTTTTTCAACTGTATAAACTATGATACTATGATATGAAATTAACAGCTAGAATGCCAAAGGTCTGCAATGCTGTAATTGCAGCAAAGGGAGTATTTTTTGATGAGCGAAATTTATTATTTGAAATTTGAAATGTCAAAACTTTTCAATGTCTGGACAATATTTTCTATTCATTTTGCAATTCATTTGAATAAAATAAAAATATACGTTTTCATGAAAAACACACATTTTCTGGGTGACCCCAAACTTTTGAGCAGTAGTGTAATGTCTTTGTCAGCATCATCTTTGGTCTATGGTGTGCGACTGAGTAGACATGTCACAATCTGGGGGAATAGTCCCTTAGAACTAAAGTCTTGTGGACTCCCTGAACCACCGCGGGAGATAAAGATGCCAGCCGTAACCCGGGAGCGGAGTCTAAGTGGACTCCTGGTCTTCGCCAGAGCCCGCCGCAAAGCAGGATGGTCTTGCTGCGGGTGGGAGCCACCAGGAGCAGGGACAGGTGAGTACCGACCCGGAGGAGCTGGGCAGCGGCAGCAGAGCGCGGGTGCACCTGAGATCCGCAACATGGATCGCAGGGACACCAGTGACAGGACCGGACACGGGTGCCCCCGCGATCCGAGACACGGATTGCGGGTCACCCGTGACAAGACAATGATTTTGTCTCTGTATTTGACTGCATTTGTTTGTGTGAACACAGTCTTAGCTTGCTAGCTGTTTAGGAGTTGATTGCACCACACTCTTATTTGCTCTGGTCCAGCATCTATTGATCGAATAGTTAAACAACGGAGGAGTGTGGTCGTGCGAACAAACGAACAAACTACCGAGGGCAGGAGGCAGGTATATAAAGATTGAATGGCGCCCGACAATAAAATATTGGGGTTTTAGTTGGGGGCAGATTCCAAGAAAATCAAAAGACGAGGGGGCGCGGTCTCCGCGGGAGAAGCAAAGGTTAAGCAGCAGATTGACAGGCATCGGTACTATTGATACTTGGCTAACTCTGGGAATAACACTGCCGCAGAGATGGTGGCAGCAGGACAGCAGAGAGAGCTTCACACACCGGTCCTTACGTCACCCGTTTGGAACTATTTACACTTTTCAGGGTGATGTGATCTAGAAAGGTTGGCACCTAAAGCCGGCCGCCTCCAAATCCCGTCCCGGCCGGGGGGCCGGGGCTGCCTGCATCCCCTGCCCGCGGGCGCGGGTGCACCCGTGCCCTCTCCATTGGGTCCGGTGCCGGCGCCCTCACTCCCCTGCTCCAGCGTTCCTACCGCAGCTCCCGCGGCTCAGGAGACGGGGCCGCGCGCTCGCCTAGGAATTAAAAAAGGCCAGTGCCCAATATTGGTGCTGGCCTGATTTAAATTCCACCTCGTTCCTATTGCTCTTGGCCCCCCCCGGGGAAAAAAAAAAATCAGCCAGTCTTCCCATGACAAGGACGCTCTCCTTATTCCTCGTTCTTGATTCTTGTGTCCATCCGTTCCTGGTCCTGTGAATTCCTGTGTGGCCAGTCCATCCCTGTTGTCCTGCTTCCTGTTGCAGCCCTGCGATCCTGACTGTAGAGCTGGTGTCTCTTATTCTACCGTGCACCACCGCGGGCTAGTCTTCACCTGCTGCGAACACCCTGGCGGTATCCCCGCTGCAGCAATTCCCATCCCGCTTTTCGGCGGCTGACTAACCCCCCGGGTTCCACGTAGACTCCGGTCCAGGGCGGCTAGTACCACCTCCCGCAGTGGTCCAGCAGGTCCAAAGACGCCCGGCCTGACATTAGCGACTTTACTCTTCGCAAGTGGTGATAACACGGTCTATCGGCAGGTTGCCGTGCTATGTTTAACATCTGTTGGCTTTCTACAGCGATCGATGGACATCTGGCATTGGGGCACGGTATAAACAGGATACTATGTATCGAAATTAACAGATAGAAGGCCAAAGGTCTGCAATAGCTGTAATTGCAGCAAAGGGATATTTTGTATGACGAAATTTAGTTTTGAAATTTGAATGTAAACTTGTCAGGTCTGGACATAGTTTCTAGTCATTTTGGCAATCATGTGCATAAAAATAAAAATATATTTTTCATGAAAAACACACATTTCTGGGTGACCCCAACTTTTGAGCGAGTATGTAATGTCTTTGTCAGCATCATCTTCGTCTATGTGTGCGACTGAGGAAACATGTCACAATCTGGGGGAATAGTCCCTTGAAACTAATTCGTTTGGACTCCCCTAACCACCGCGGGAGATAAAGATGCCAGCCCTTAACCCTGGGGCGGAGTCTAAGGGACTCCCTGGTCTTCGCCAGAGCCAGCGCAAACAAGGATGTCTTGCTGCGGCTGGTAGCCCCAGGTCGTCTCCATCGGGCCAAGTATGCACACAGGGCAGGCAGACCACAGAAGGCAGGTATCACTGGAAGGCAGAACCACGGTATGGGCAGAACACCAGGATTTGCAGGACCTTCGGGATGGCAGGATCCACCTCGGATGGATTGCTGCAGGACCCGGATGACCACTAGGATACTGACCGCCACAGGATAACCGGACCAGCCACAGGATTACTAGGACCTCTCACAGGATACCGGACCACCACAGGTTGGAACACAAGACACTCACTGACACTGGAACACACGTAGCCGGGAACACACAGGAACACCACAGTTAACACGGAGGCATCTGGAAACCGCTCATGTAATGCGAGCTGGAAATGCCAGCACCAATAGGAGGACGCTGGCCCTTTAATTCTTGAAGAGTCGGGCCGCTGCGGCCTAGATCGGGGCATTCCCAAGCAGACAGGGACGGAGCCCGGAACCGGGCCACCATGCACTCGCGACAGGTCAGAAGTACCCCCCAAGTAGTAGTGAAAAGGAAAGGAGTACCAGATAAGGAGGAGACCACCACAAAACCACACTCAACTAAAAAGCACGGTGCTTCAAACATGAGAAATACACAGAAAAAAGGAGCAAGGGAAAGAATGACAGGGCAGGAAAAAGGGTGACACAGCGTAGAGACCACGAATGGCGGTCACCCGTGACAAGACATGAGTTTTTGTATCTGTATTGACTGCATGTGTTTGGTGAAAAACGTCTTACGTGCGAGCGGTTTATGAGTTGATTGCACCACACTCTTATTTGCTCTGGTCCAACAATGGTGGTGACTATAACTGGAGCAGGGGGTCTAGTTTTCAATTGAGTGTTCTGCTAAAATTCATTTCACAGCTGGTTATATTTCATCTTGACATGCTCCATATCTTGTGAGAAAGACTGTTTAATTTATTTCTGGTATTTCGATCTTTGCTCCTATTCAGACTGTTTTCATGATTTTGTACTTCATTGCAATCCCTGTTGTGACCGTTCTTGTAGACTATTCTTTTTTTGTTTGCCCTGTTACTGGTAAGGCTTATTTGTGGGGCTCAGTATCAGAGCTGACTGTCCATGTTTGTGTCGCTTCCACTACAATGAGGTTACCTAATGATGAACTTTACTATGGCCCCCCCATAGTTCTCCCCTTAATTAATATAAGGCCACTATAAATTGTAAGACTGTCCCTTGATTTGTTTACAAAAAAATATGGTGGATTTTAAATTCTATTTACTTGCCTGGGCTCTGATAGTTACATATTTGCTGGGTTCTGGCTGCTGTAGGTGGTGCAATAATGTCATTGTGTAGCAGGTGTCCAGAACAGCAAGATACAAACACAAAGGATTATTTTACTAAAAGATCATGTCAGGGTTCGGGGTCAGTGGACCCCCTGGCCCACCACGGAGATGGTATTAGCTGAGACCTGGAATCCGAATCTAAGTGGCACCTGGTCTTCACCAGAGCATGCCGCAAAACGGGATGGACTTGCCGCAGTGGGTACCACCAGGTTGTTCCACAGGTGCAACTGGCCCGCGGTGGCAGCCAAGGTCGAGGTACAGATTTAGCGGGCAGTCTCGGAGTCAGGCACAAGCAGGTAGTCTGGGCAGACAGGAGAGATGCAAGGTCAGCGTACCGGATTGGAGTCAGCAGCAGGGGATTAAGGCAGAACGGGACAGGAACAATTGCACCTAACAGGAAGCTTTCCCTTATCACTTAATAGCTCCGGAGGGGAGTGATGGGAGCTGCCGATCTAGCTCACAGCCCGGAAGTGGCCAGTGCCCATCAGTGGCTTAAAGCTTTGAGTGGCGGCGCATGCGCCCTAAGGGGTGGGGATGTGCGTCCGGCCTAGACGGGAAAGGAGCAGAATCCAAGACATGGATCACAGGGACACCCAGGACATTACCACTTCTTCGGCCTCCCCCTTTTCTTAGTCCCAAGAAATCTCTGGAGGAGACTACAGTCCAGAATATTCTGCTCTGGTTCCCAGGATTTCTCTTCGGGCCCGAATCTCTTCCAGTCAACAAGGAAGAACCGCTTACCTCTCATGGTCTTCATATCCAATACCTCTTTAACCTCATAGACATCTGTGGAATCAGCCTCAGGAGGAGGAGAATGTTGAGAGAAGCGGTTTAAGATGGCAGGCTTCAGGGAAGAGATTGAGGAACCTGATTCCAAATTGATTGGAGGTCCTGAACCAGATCCTCTAGAAAGTGGACAGCGGCAGAGGGGGATGAGGGATTCGTCCAGAGAACCCACTGCCCCAGCAGACCCAGAGTCCAAGTGGTTATTGGAAAACTCAGCCCACGGTAGCAGATTGGGGCGTCTGGGTGTTGTCCCTACTTACACTACTTTTTGGATATCCTCCATTTAACATCCATTGTAATTAATTTTAATATATTAATGAAATAAAAACTCTATATATTTTTATTGGAGAATTGAGAGACTCCTCATTTTTCTTGTGGTACCCACGGTAGCAGATTGGCCCAGTTCTCTTGATAGGCTGAGACGAAGTGGCGGAGGTAACAGCCCAAAGTCTGATTCACCCTTTCTACTTGACCATTGGATTGAACATGGTAAGCAAAGAAAAGTCCAGATTTACTTGCAGCTGGTTACACAAGGAACTTTTACACAAACTGGACCCCTTGGTCGGACACAAAGGGGCAGATTTACTTGCCCGGTCCATTCACGATCCAGCGGCGCGTTCTCTGCGGAGGATTCGGGTCACTAAGGTAGTTCCCCCGATGTCCACCAGGTGTTGCTGCTGAAGTCCGTCGAAGTGCACTGAAGTTCACCGTCCTTCGCTGGGTGCAGGTAAGCGTGTCAAGCGACACTTTTTTTTTTTTTCCGAATCCTTCGGGTTTTTAAATGGCCACTCCCCCAATTTCCATCGCATGCATGCCGGCGCCGATGCGCCACAATCCGATCGCATGCGCCAAAATCCCGGGACAATTCATGGAAAATCGGCGCAAATCGTAAATATTCGGAAAACCGTCAGAAAAACGCGATTCGGGCCCTTAGTAAATGACCCCCAATGTGTTGTGGAAGACCATGCAGCGGAAAGATATGCTCGAAGAACAAACTGTCAAGCAGTGGAGGAGACAGAAGTCCTGGAAGGGGAACAAAATGGGACATTTTGGAAATCAGGTCCGTCACCACCCAGATGACGGTATTGCCAGAGGAGAGAGGAAGATTTGTGACAAAGTCCATAGTCACATGAGAGTGAAGGTCTGACATACTTCTTGGCGGGAGGTAGCTGCCGAAGATCCACTGGAGCTGCAACAACAAGTTGTTCAGGAGAGATGATGTGCCGAGGGACTGGCTCTTCTTCAACAACATCCAAGGCATGGGACAGTGCATCAGGCTTGATATTCTTGTCCACAGGACGGAAATGGATCAGCAGGTTGAAGCGTGAGAAGTTTCCGAGCTTGCCTGGGATTTAGGCGCTGGGCTGTCTGGAGGCACAGAAGGTTCTTGTGGTCCGTGTACACACAAACTGGATGGAGAGCTCCCTCCAGTAGATAGGGCCACTCCTCCAGAGGAAGTTTGATGGTAAGCAGTTCTCTCTCATCAATAGAATAATTTCTCTCAGCGGGAGAAAAAGTCTTGGAAAAGAAACCACATGTGAGAGTTTGGCCATTAGGCCCTTTCTGAGTGAACACTGCTCCAGCTCCCATGGAGGATGCATCCACCTCTAGATGAAAGGGTTTCTCAGTGTCAGGCGTAGTGAGAACAAGAGCCGAGGCAAAGGCGGACTTCAACCTGGAGAAAGCCTCTTCAGCCGCACAGGCCCAGGCATGGGGATTGGCACCCTTCATAGTTAGGGCCACGATGGGAGACACCAGAGTGTTAAAATGCGGAATAAACCGCCAATAATAGTTTGCAAAACCCAGGAACCTCTGTATGGCTCGTAGACCTTCTGGGCGTGGCCACTGTAGAACTGCAGACAGTTTTGAGGATCCATCTGGAGACCTCTGTTCGGAAATTATGTAGGCGAGGAATGGAAGCCTGTGTTGGTGAAACTGACATTTCTCCAGTTTGGCGTAGAGACTGTTAGCCCGGAGGTGGTCAAGAACTTCCCGTTAGTGGGACTGATGGATTTCGAGGTCTGGAGAGAAGACCAAGATGTCATCAAGGTAGACCATGACACACGTATGCAGCAGATCTCTGAAGATGTTTTCATTCCTGGAATACAGCAGGAGCATAACAAAGTCCAAAAGGCATCACTAGGTACTCAAAGTGCCCCTCCCGAGTGTTAAATGCCATCTTCCTCTCATCACCCTTGCGGATCCGGATGAGATTGTAGGCACCACGAAGATCCAGCTTGGAGAAAACCGCACGTCAATCCGCCTGGCCAGGGTGATGAGACCACTAGCCGGCAGGTCACGGGCGGCTAATGAGTCTTTGACCTGAACTTTTTTAAAAGTTGCTGACAGGGCCGCATCATTTCAGGAGAGCCTGTTCAGGTTCAGCAGCACCGTTTCAACAGAGGAGGCTCATGCAGGTTCCTCAAACACGGAGCAGAATTCAGATAAGAACAGTATGGGTAGCCGTGACTGGATCGCCTCTGTCCCATAGAGGGGTAGCCCAGGCCAGGGCTTTCCCGGCAAGGAGACTGACAATGTATGCCACCTTGGAGCATTCGGAGACAAACTGGAAAGGCATCAGTTCTATTGACCGCTTGGGGTCCCCATCATACTTGTCAGACATAGAGAGTTTGGGCCTTGGTTCTGCTGCAGGGAGACAAGCCGGTGTGTCGCTGGAGTAGTCGCTGGAGCCTGATGCAGATGCTGAGTGACAAGCATCTGTTGGCGGTGACTTGGACAAGCAGCAATCTGCTGGGACTGCTGGGCGACAACGCTGGTAAGACCAGCCAGAATCGGAAAAGCCACCTTGGTGGGGTCCATGGCCGGATCTTACTGTCAGGGTTTGTGGTCAGTGGACCTCCTGGACCACTGTGGCAGATGGTACTAGCCGACACCTGGGACCGGAATCTAAGTGGCACCTAGTCTTAAACAGAGCCAACCGCAAAGCAGGATGGACTTGTCGCGGCGGGTGCCAATAGGTCGTTTCACAGGTGTGACTGGCCCCCGGTGGCAGCCAAGGTCGAGGTACAGATTTAACGGGCAGTCTCTGAGTCAGGCACAGGCAGGTAGTCAGGGCAGGCGGGTCAGCGTACAGGCCATTTAAATCTTCAAGTGCATCCGAGTGCGCGCCCTAGGGGCACGGGTGTGCCTGTGATCCAAGACATGGATCGCAGGGACACCCGTGACTGATTAATACTTGAGCAGCTTTCTTGGGCCACATCGAGCACTACGTAAAATATAAGCAGGGTCACCCAGCCAATTAAGTATAAGTGGCCTGAGGGTCCTGTGGGAAAAAAATAAAATTCCCTATCATGGAAGATCTATCCACAGGTAGAGCTGCCCTTATTAATTTTAGTAGTTTTACCATTGGCTTTCTGAAATGTTAAGAAAGCTGTCCTACTTGAAGATCATGTCGCTGCACTGGATTTAATGTTTATAAATTGTTACTGCTACATAGACTCTATTTAAAGACAGGAAAAAATGCTGTCTTCAGGAACCAATCATAGCACAGCTTTTGCTTATATAGAGCATCATCATAAATTGGCGCTGAGCAGTGATTTTTGCAACAAAGACTGATATATATATATAATATTATATATATATATGTATATATATCCAAGAAAAAATGAGACTGCCACTCAAGGTAAAATTGAAAAAAACGGATGGGAGCTTTATTAGCCCAAGTGCTTGGCTAATAAAGCTCCCATCCGTTTTTTCACATTTACCTTGGAGTGCAGTCTCATTTTTTCTTGGATAATATTTTTCTGTGGTGTCAAGACCAGGATATTGGGGTTTGCACCCACAAAATTACTTGCCAATTTTGGTGCTGTGGACTTTTCAAATGTTGTTATATGTTATAATATTTATATATATATATTTCCCGTATATTCCGGCGTATAAGATGACCTAGTGTATAAGACGACCCCCCTACTTTCCTGTTTAAAATATAGAGTTTAAGATATATTCGCTGTATAAGACTACCCCTTTTCCAACACATACAAAACACCGGTAAAAATTAAAAAAAAAAACATTTGAATTTAACATGGTCCTTTTTTTAATGTAAATTCTTATGACATGCAGGTATATAGCAGGAAAACTGTCGCTCATAAACATAAGGCATACAACAACAACATTACCCTATATAAATTTATTAGCATTTTGCTGATAGACCCCTTCCTACCATTAAGAATTCTAGCTCCTACAGACCAGTTAGACGCTCATCTACTCGGTACCTACATTACAGACATAGGGGCACATTTACTAAGGGTCCGTCGGACGCATTTCTGTCGGGTTTCGCAATTTTTTCCGATTTGCCCTGAAGTGCCCGGGGTTTTTGTCACACGCAATCGGATTATGCCGTATCGGCGCCGGCTTGCATGCGACACAAATCGGGGGCCGTGGACGTCGAACTACCCGACTGATTCAGACAAACTGCGGAATTTAAAAACCAAATTGTGTCGCTAGATCAGCACTCACATGCACCGGGAAGAGGAAGGTGAACTCCGGTGGAGCTCACTGGGGGAAGCGACACATGCAGGAAATTGGACGCACGATCTTAGTGAATCGCGGCAGCTCCAAATCCTCGTCAGACATTCCAAATCAGCGGCGTCAACGGGACGGGTAAGTAAATGTGCCCCAGTGTCTTATATACTTACCTGTATAATACATCTGTCCACAGACTCAATTGCCCACATTTATCAAAACTTTTTTTTTGGTGCACCTTTAACTTAGAACGTGCGACACAATTCTGTCACACACTGCATGGTAAATGTGGTGCACGATCCAACTGTGCACCGGAACACCTGGGATGGACGGCGGAAGCAAAATTTATTAGTGCCCCTCTCCCAGGCCCTTCTCTCCCTGCTAACAACACAGCAGTAACAGGCTCCGCCTGCTGTGCTGAACGTAGAGCCGCCCGCTTGTTTCAGCCGCGCACTCTCCCACCCAAACTCATTCCGATACATCCTGCCCCCCCTTAGTTTAAACTCTTCCCTACAATGCTCTTTATCGGTTTTGTGTTTCCATTTTTGCTCCGCTTCTTTAAATATAGATTTTTCCATGTATGGAGTTTATGAGGGCTTATATTCTGCATAACAAATTGTACTTACTAGTGGCAGTATTGAATCTTTCATGGCTTTTACCAGGAAACTTGGAAACAAATTCCAAATGCGGTGAAATTCATAAAACAACACATTATACTGGGGCATGTTTGGGGACTGCATATATACTGGTGGGGGGGGGACTACATATATACTGGGGGCATGTGTAGAGACTGCATATATACTGTGGGGGGGATTTGTGGGGACAACATATATACTGGGGGCATGGGTGGGGACTACGTGGAGACTATGTGGGGACTACATGTATAAAGGGACATGTGTGGGGACTACATACTGGGGGCATGTGTAGAGACTGCATATATACTGGGGGCATGTGTGGGGACTACATATATACTGGGAGAGGCATGTGTGAGGACTACATATATACTGGGAGGGGCATGTGTGAGGACTACTTATATACTGGGAGGGGAAAGTGTGAGGACTACATATATACTGGGAGGGGCATGTGTGAGGACTGCATATATTTTAGGGGCATGTGTGGGGACTGCATACATACTGGGAGCATGTGTGAGGACTACATACCGTATATTCCGGCGTATAAGACGACCTGGTGTATAAGACGACCCCCCTACTTTCCTGTTTAAAATATAGAGTTTAAGATATATTCGCTGTATAAGACTACCCCTTTTCCAATGCATACAAAACACCGGTAAAAATTAATAAAAAAACTGATTTGAATTTAACATGGTCCTTTTTTTAATTTAAATTCTTATGACATGCAGGTATATAGCAGGAAAACTGTCGCTCATAAACATAAGGCATACAACAACAACATTACCATCGTCCATTTTACTGTAAATGTTACCATACTGTACCTTAAATTTTTATTTTATTAAATATTCCATGCCATGTACTCAGAAGCGGGAAAAAAATTCCAAATGCAATGAAAATGGTGAAAAAACGCATTTGCGCCATTTTCTTGTGGGCTTGGATATTACGTCTTTCACTGAGCGCCCCAAATGACATGTCTACTTTACTATTTGGGTCGGTACGATTAAGGAGATACCAAATTTGTATAGGTTTTATAATGTTTTCATACATTTACAAAAATGAAAACCTGTACAAAAATTATTTTTTTGATTTTGCCAACTTCTGGCACTAATAACTTTTTTATACTTTGGCGTACAGAGCTGTGGGTGGTGTCATTTTTTGCAAAATTTGATAATATTTTCAATAATATCATTTTTAGGACCGCACGACCTTTTGATCACTTTTTATAGATTTTTTTATATTTTTCAAAATGGCAAAAAAAGTGCCATTTTCGACTTTGGGCGCTATTTTCCGTTACGGGGTTAAACGCATTGAAAAACCGTTCTCATATTTTGATAGATCGGGCATTTTCGGACGCGTCGATACCTAATGTGTTTATGATTTTTACTGTTTATTTATATTTATGTCAGTTCTAGGGAAAGGGGGGTGATTTGAAATTTTAGGTTTTTTTATTATTTTTTTTTAATTTTTATTTATACTATTTTTCAGACTCCCTAGGGTAATTTAACCCTAGGTTGTCTGATCGATCCTACCATATACTGCCATACTACAGTATGGCAGTATAAGGGGATTTTCCTCCTCATTCATTACAATGTGCTATCAGCACATTGTAATGAAGGGGTTAAAACGAAATAGCCTCGGGTCTTCGGAAGACCCGAGGCTACCATGGAGACGGATCGCCGCCCCCGATGACGTCATGGAGAGCAGCGATCCCAGGTAAGATGGCGGCGCCCATGCGCCGTTATCTTTTTGAGGCTGCCGGGAGCTTTGCCGGCAGCCCACGCTGTGAAAACACCCGCGATCGGTGCTAGCAATATGCAGCAAAGACTTACCGGCTATGGAGAGGGCTCAGCCCGTGAGCCCTCTCCATGCACCGGGACCCGACCGCCGCCATGAATACACGGCGGGCGGTCGGGATTACCGGCGTATAAGACGACCCCAGAGAAGACAGAAGATTTTTCTGTCTTCAAAAGTCGTCTTATACGTCGGAATATACGGTATATACCAGTGGTGGCGAACCTATGGCACGGGTGCCAGAGGTGGCACTTGGAGCAATTTCTGTGGGCACTCAGACCATCACCCCAGGACAGAGTTCACCAAATAGGACCAAATCCATCAAGTCCCATGCAACTTATGAGATGCTGCTCTCAGCGCTATTTTAAAGCAACACTTCATTGGCTGTTAGGAACTGCGGGAAAAGTGAGAAGGTGTTGAAATGAACTGCATTATCTTTGGAGGTCATCCTGCTGGACCAACCATTTTTCCTCTACAGAGAGACCCTGGAAAAAAGCTACAATGAGAGTCTGAATTTGCTCTCATTCTTCAAACTGTATTGGTGGCCTCAGGGGGGCGATACAATTGAGAGATGTGGAAGAACAGGTAGCAATAAGTTACTGCTTAAAATGCCATGTTAGCACTTCACAGGAAAATAAGTGGATTTTGGTTGTAATTTGGGCACTCTGTCTCCAAAAGGTTCGCCATCACTGGTATATACTGAAAGGGGCATGTGTGGGCATACCTCCCTACCGTCCCAGATTCGGAGGGATAGTCCCGGGTTTTTTGGCTCTGTCCCACCATCACGAGCAGCACTGTCCCGCCTCCTTCTGGTCCTGTACATTAATGCTGAAGTTCATCGGAACCAGGAGGAGGCGGGATCAGCCCCTGCTACCTCCTTACATGATGTCTGCACGAGTCATGTTAGGAGGTAGCTCCATTCCTCGCCTGGCCCTGCAAATCAGTCGGAGCCCGGGAGAAGAGAGAGTGACTGCGGGGAATGAGGCAAGGTAAGAAACAGGTGTTTTTTGTTTAATGCCAGGGTACAGGCAGCCACAATAAGAGGAGGCTGAAGGCCAGGAGGAGCAAAGTGGAGAGGGTGATGGAGGGCAGGAGGAGGATAGAGGACAGGGGGGGCTGGAGGACAGGAGGGGAAGGCTGGAGGACAGGAGGAGGATAAAGGACAGGGGGGCTGCATGACAGGAGTAGGCTTGAGGAGGAGGAGGCTGGAGGATAGGAGGAGAATAGAGGATGGGGGGCTGGAGGATGCTGAAAGATAAAAAGTTAGTTTTTCTTTTCATAAAACTCATAATTTAGTAAACTTTTGTTCAGAGAGAAATTTAAAATCCCCTTTCCTTCTATTTTTCACAGGAAAGAAAAAGTATGAAATGTGTGAACTTTAATAAAAACTGATGTTGAAACAAAAATTTAGCATGAATTCAATAAGAATGTAAGTTTTACACTTGTAGAAAGTACATTTGAATGAAAAACAAGTAAATGCCAACTATTTATGAGGATTAACAAATGCTGCCATCTACTGGTAACCATTGGGAAAGTATTAGTGCTATAATGCATGTTAAAGAAAACACGCTAGAACCTATTAATTAAAGGGGATAGCCAACTATTAGCCGGCTGCTAACAACATTGTCTAATAGTAGTAGACTACTAATTTTTTTTGTATGCCTGAAATTGAGTTACCCTCACACCCATTTTCTTATGAGACAGACGTGCCTGTTTTAATGTACCGGTATATCTTGTAAGTATAATAAAAGCCTTCTGTGAGAAGTAACGCGAAGAGTGCTTTGCTAGTGCTGTGTGTGTGGCTTTCTTTTTAGGGGAACAACCAGATGTTGATTGTGGGGATCCATCCATCACTAAAACATAAAACTTAAATCAATAAAAGTGGCCATCTGCTATCTTGTATGTTATTATGCCCAGAACCTTTTCAACCAAATTTGATACAGTCACTAATTAAAATCTTAATGTAGAATGGAGAAACCGCTGCTTTAGTGAGCTCGTGCAGCTGGATGGTTTCAGTGGGTTGGAAACAGCAGGGATTCACACGATTGCCCAGTCGTATTACAATGGCCATTTAAATATTTCGCCCAACTAAAGGGAACATTCGATCTTCCACATCAATTTTTTTTCCATACTTACAGTTTTGCTCTGGGAAGACAGGGTAAGGAAACTGATCTGACCATTCATAACTACCTACTTTTCAATTCTATGGAAGACTTGGCTGATACAAAAGTGTTTATCTACCTTTGGTATCAGGACTGTGGAGTCACATGCCAGCCGCAGGTTTATCATAATTACACGATTATGTCTAATAACATTTGCTGTATTTTCCGACTGCTATGGGGTCTCCGGTGTTATTTGTATATCATGGGGGTCTTGAGTACAATCATTATCTGCTCTGTATGCAGTATTTGGTTGCTGGGGTGATATTCATTGCTGTATTTTGGTATTTATAATTTTTGAGTGGCATTTTGTGCCGTACTGTGGTTGTTGGTGCATCCAGTTTACGATGCAGTCCCTTAATGTTGAGCGGTATGACAATGTGGCCCTTGGCCCAATTAATGTTGTTCACCCCTGGCAGTGAACTAGTATTCTGACATCACATATAAGGTGATCCTTTGTGTGTCCTTTGTCCTATCCTTTCCTCTATACTTTTTATGGTTTACACTAGCATGTTTTCTGTCTGCTTATATCTGATATCTTGTGACTTGGCTTGTCTCCTAGTATCCCTTTAGTCTATCGATTTGGTACTTTATTCTCTTTATTGTGACTTGGCTCTAGCGACTATTTTTATTTGTTTGTACTGTCTTATCTCCATGTTTTGCACTTTGGCGCAAGGATGAATCTTATCAAAATTTTCTACTTAGGGTGCGCCGTGTGAAGAGGAAGAGCTGGGAAGAGGATTAGTCCAAGGGCCCAATGTCTCTGACATTATAACAAGCCCAAAAGAATCTAATCGCTCCTGGTCTAGTTCAATATGATTCAGCTTGTCAACTGCATAGTGGGCTTAGCAGCCCTGGTTTTAGAGTTGGCTGACCATGTCCATGCTATTTGCATTAACAGGCTGAAGCTACTGCAGTACCCATTGGTGCCTAACAGCATGAGGTAAAGATTCCATCTAACTGCCATCTAACTTTTCTTTTTATCCGAAACTGTCAGTTTTATTATAAAAACATTTTGGCAATGTGCACACTATTCTCTATGAGGACATGAGGGAGCCTGAAAAGAAGCTCCTGATGACAGGTTCCCTTTAAATGGGTTTAAAGTTTCAGAGCCGATTAGGGATGCTGGGGTTGGCCATCCTGATGCCAGTTCCTTAGAATTAACTATGGCACTAGCGGTCAGTATTAACTGCAGGCTCAGAGATAAAAGCACTGGACCTCCTGGAGTGCTTTCTACCTCATTGAAAGGAGAAGAATCCATTTTAAAACTCAGGAACTCTTAGAGGTTGACTCAAGTCATTCAGAGTTTGTAGTGTTTTTTTGTGAAATATGCCCAAAAGATATGCATTATCTTAGATATATATGCGATTGGAAAGACCCTCCAAACATTTGATGCCGGGCAACCCTGAACAAAAATCGCATCACTGAATAGCTGCAGTATTACACACCTTGCGGGAACCCCAATCCCCTGGAGAATAGCCGCACCTGAATAGCTTATGGAACGATCTTCAATTCTACCGGAAATTTGATATGTACCCCAATAATCTTGAATAGAACCGTTGTAGTAGAGTGCCAAGGGTTGTATCGCCCTTGGTGGTCCAATTCTTCCAAATCACCCCTTGGACCCATGGCCCATTCTTGCAGGTCCTGTTATGGCTTGGCCAATATTTAGACTACCCAGGAAATTTTGGGTCTGTCATATATAATATCCAATGGTAACCTATTGATAATACTTTTTGTATCTTGAAGCCTTTGTTATTACCTAGCATGTACCAGCATTTCCACATGCTACATTCACTATCTATGAACTATGGCTTCTTTTTTCTTTTCTTGTAATTACCAAACAAGATGTCATGTTTTATTGTTATGTCTTCAGTTTATTGGTTGTTTGTACATGCTATCGCCTGTCTTGTACTCAGTGCTCACCCCCACCCACCGGCTCAACAATAATTTTTACACACTGCAACTGCATTTTAATAGCCTTTAGTGCCTAGATACCAGGTTTATTTAACTATACTACATTGTTGTCATGTGTCGCATCCTTACTGGGCGCAAGCGCATAAGTCGTCAGAAGTTTTTTCTTTTCTTGTACCATCAATTACCGACTGTTCTTTACAGTGGACTCATTGCCTGTTATATTTACATTGGGCGCATGCGCATAATTTGACGTCCTCTTCTCTTATGTATTCTTTCTGGCTTTGGGGTCTGGCGCACGCGCTTAACATACTGGCGCGTGCGCATAAACATTTTGGCGCACGCGCGTGCGCATAAAATTTCTAACTATTGATGCCGGCAACCATGATAACATTGGCATTTAGACGCATCATTGCACCTTTCTACTTCCGGTCTCAGAACCATCCGTTTCCGGTCATGCGCATTGCAGTTTGTTACACGCCGAAATTGTGGGATAGGGGGTGAGTACTGGTATTTAAGGCAGGTCCAATTGTGCTTCTGTTTACCCCTGAGGAAGTCGCCCAGAGCGACGAAACGCGTGGGGAGCTGCACACCCCTGCTTCTTTCTCCCTCCACCTGTATGCCTGCCTGCCAGCATTGGTAACTAGCATCTGCACTTTTGCAAACTCCTGCCGCCACTTTTTGGCACTTTGTACGCTTTAGCACTCAGCACTTGCACTTTATAACAAACTCAGGTATTTATCAGTTCATTTGGAGTTTTTGTATTGACTTTGCATGGCAGAGATTTTTTGTTGGCATATGCACTGACTAAGAATCATACTTTCGTTGAGTATATATATATTGGCTTACATTGTATAGTGAGTGGTAGGGACTATTGAGGACCACTGAGTACTCGTAGCAGGGGGTGTTTACTGTGAAGACCCATACCGGGGTCTCCGGTTGTCATTTCATGTACATTGCATGTTTTAAATGATTTTGAATGTATGTCTGATTTTGTTCTTGTTTGGATATAAATAAATATTTGAATTGCATTATCTATGAGCAACTTGTGGTGCATCTTGTCTCTCAGCTAGATTTTTTGTGAAATATGTCTATTGATGTTGAATATTTTGGGTTTTCGTGGATTGGGGCACAGGGGAATTGGATAAATTGGGTCCAAATTGTGTATCCCATTGTACTTCATTTTCTTTGTCTAAATGTCCAATGGAGGTGAAAAAGAAGAATGGTAGTCTTAGATCCCACATTGATTATAGTTCTTATGATAAAAGCTAAATTAAAGGAAACCTACCACTTGGGATAGGGCTTATAAGCTGGACATGCCGTGCACCAGCTCAGGGTGAGCTGGTGCCGGCGCTTATCTCTTTTAAAGTGTTTTAACAGTTTATTAATGTTTACATCCTTACTGGCTTTCCCGCACCGGGGTCCGCGCTCGCCGCACCATGAGCGCGACCGTGCATGCATCTGAATAGGAAGTGGTAGCGCGCATGGTCCGACGAGCGCGGACCCCGGTGAGGGAAAGCCAGTAAGGATATAAACATTAATAAACTGTTAAAACACTTTAAAACTGTTTAAAAACATAACGGAGATAAGCGACGGCACCAGCTCACCCTGAGCTGGTGCACGGCATGTCCAGCTTATAAGCCCTATCCCAAGTGGTAGGTTTCCTTTAAATACTCATAATTCTTTGTAGCTGTAATACCTCATAAGTCTTTTCCTCTGGTGTCGTGCCTGCTACTCTAGATTCTGATCTGGCTACCTCCACTGCTAGCGCTCAAGATTTTACACCCAGGAATGTTCCTGCGGATAAATTATTTGTACCCCTTAATTTTGGCCTTTGGGTGCTCTGTATTGACAGGACACATTGGTATAGCTGAATCCAAATACCTACAACCTAGGTCTTACTGGTGGCCCTCATGGGTAAGTGATATTCAGGATTTTGTGGCAGCTTGCAGGGTTTGTGCCAAGTCGAAGATACCTCAACAGGTAGCAGAGTGTCTCCTCCATTCTGTCTCAATGAAATAGTGTGCTCCCATGTGTTAACAGGGTCTTTCTGACCTCATAAAAGTACTGTAATATCTCATGGCCATATACCCACTATGATGCCATTTTTTTGTGTCCAGAACATGTGTTGTTAAAAGGGTATTCCCACAAAGACTCAGGATAAGAAAATAATACATTCTATAATTCACTGTTATTAATAAAATACAGCATTTCACAGATATACGTCTAAGCTGTCCCTGTCAGTCCTGCTGAACACAATTTCAGTTTCCCCTAGACACAACCCTGTAACTTCTGACTTAGGGTCAGGGAAGCCATCTTGGTTATCTCTCCGACGGCCCTGGAGCTGAGATTTCTGCCATTCTCTCTGCTCCCTACACTCTAGCCCCTCCCATTCCAGGACGGAGCTCTCACACTGGTACACAGGCACTTAGTTCCTGCCCGCAGCAGCATGAGGATTGTAAAGCTACAGGCAGATACATTCTTTATCTGGGGAGGGGGAGGAAGTCACAGCAGATCTAGGAGTGTGTTGTGGAATAGCAGAGATGTAGCAGAGCTAACTGTGTCATTGTGTGCAATAGTTATCTCATGGATCACATCATCTCTAATCTGTCTCATCTCTTTCTATGTGTCCGATACTAGTACAATGTTCAGAAGGTAAATGAAAGTCTATATAAACCACTTTACCCTGATAATCTAACCACATTTTCAGCTCAAAGAACCAGATGGATCATAAAGTGCATGCTTAGAGAGTCTTCGCCCACACTCTGGAATTTTGCACTGACCAGCCTAGAGAGTAATAGGAGCTAAAATAGCAATAAAACTGAGTAAAATTGCGAAGTAAAGTAGTAATGTCAGGACCGGGAGTCTGTGGACCCTCTGGACCACCGCGGGAGGTGGTACTAGCCGACCTGGGACCGGAGTCTAAGTGGAACCCCGGTGTTCACCAGAGCTTGCTGCGGAGGGATTCCACCTGGTCGTTCCACAGGTGCGGCTAGCCCGCGGTGGCTGCCAAGGTAGTAATACAGGAGACACCACTCACGTCAGAAATCGCAGGGACTTCTGATATGGATTGGACCTCCTCCCACCCCAGTATCGCTTACCGGGGAGATGGGGTGGTCCAATCCTCCAATGGCAGCCCCAGGGCCCGGCAAGTGCCCTTGGGCTGCACAATGTATTCACCGGGGACAGCATGCTCTGTGGATTACATAACACTGTGCAGTGTAGTGTATTGCACTGTTTTAGAGGATAGCTTGTCAAAGACAGCCTGTAAGAAAACTGTTTAAACCAATTCATAAAGTTTTTTTTAAATAAAAATAAGTTAATGAGTTAATAAAATTCCATCAATAAGCTAAAGACCCACTAAAATTAAGCATTTTTAAAGCTAAATCTAATCTTGCAGAAAATAAGTTCTTATATGTGCAAATTGCCAAAAAAATAAAAGATTGTATAGCCTTAAAAAAGTGACATTGCAACTCTACTCTGAATGACATAACTTCCCTTCAATGCCATCGCGTGTGCCATTGCACACGACTTTGTTTCAACCCCTTAAAGGGGTAACAAACCTCATAAAAAATGGTTTCACATACGCTGAGGGATGTAGTTTCTACAGTGGTGTAATTTATGGGGTTTTACTATTATTTAGGCCTCTCAAAGTGACTTGAAAGTTGAGCAGGTCCCTCAAAAGTCTGAAACGTTTGTAATGAAAATATGAAAAATTGTGCTTTAAGTTCTATGCCTCATTGTCATGGGTGCTCTTGAGCGTGCTTCTGTGTGGGGGTTGGCAGGCAGATTTACCCGTCCGGGATCCAGCGGCATCTCCTAGGGCGGGTACATTCCAGTTCTGTAAAATTTAAAGAGCAAGCACTCAGCTAATTGGGGCTGCCCTACTTTATCGCCTGCTTCTTTCTACTGACTCCTGACGGATCTTTGTGCCTCATAGGCTAAGAGAAAGCTTTGTTATTGTGATTCCTGGGATTATCTGTTGTGACCTCTGTTTTTGTTTCTGACCTCGAATCTGTGCCACCTGTGTTGACCTTCTGCTACGTCCCTGACTCTGTGCAGCCTGTCCTGACCACAACTCTGATTCTGCCTGTAGCTCACCTTGGCCACTACCGCAAGCAAGTTGCGACTGCGTAGCGACCCGGTGCTAACCCGCCACAGCAAGTCCAACCCGCTTTGTGGGTGCCATTTGACTCCGCTCCCAGGTGTCGGTTTACGTCATCGCTCGCGGTGGTTCCGTGGGTCGATCACCAGCGACCGTGACACTCATGATATCTTACAAAAATGAGAGGGCGTATAATAAACCATGTTAGCATAAAGCAGGCATTCAGTAAATGTTAGTTTATATCAGTTTTTTTCATAAATGAAGGAAAAACATATCACCAAAGTTTTTTTAACCAACATATGTCACAAGGAAATAATCACAAAATCACCTGGATATGTTAGAACTTTATAAACTTAAAAGCGCACAGGGCAGATTTGGAAAAAATAAGCCATGGAAGATTAAAAGTGTTTTAGTCTTTGCTAAGCAGGTTAGACCAATTTTCTTTTAGTCAACTCTCTGCCACTTTACAGCGCCAAAAAAATTAAAGAAACATATGAATTGTGTCACTGAGAAAACCAGTCGGAGGAGGTGGAAAATTAAATTTTTTTATGTCGCAGACCAATAAGACTAATAAGTTGGTCATAAAGGAGAACAGGTGGTGGGTGCGCCACAAAAAAAAGGTGGAAACCCCATAGTAGACATCCCCTATTCGGGAAGGAAGGATAGGAATTAAGACAGGTACTGTATTGCTGGTCCCAATCTGGTCCCGGTGCTGTGAATCTGTAGCAGTCATGTCAGGAACAGGAGGTGGGAGGGAGGTAACATCTTCCGCACATCTTCTCTGCATTCTGCCTCTTGGTCCAATGAGCGGTTCTTGTCAGGATGCAGGACGCAGAGGAGATGTGTGGGACAAAGTGGGCAAATGGGGACAAATGCCCAACCGTCCAGGACAGTGGGACTGTCCCACTGAATCCAGGATGGTTGGGAGCTTTATTGACATGTAAGTGTCCTTCGTTAAATTGAAGAGTATGCAAGTTGTAGATTAACTGCTTTCCCCACTCTTAACAGACAGCAGGCCATTCATGACAACACACCATTCAGTAATCCTAGACCCGCTCCTCCCTCACAACACCACGGATTAGAAGACATCACCACATAAACATCCCAGGCACTCCCTCAGTTACCAAGGATCGCACTGTATTGTGGGTAATGTAGTCTAAACAGTAGTGACGCATTGGGACTTCCCCAGCTGTGTTCGTATACTGAACTACAATTCCCAGTAGCTCCTTGGAACCTGAGGACGGCGCAGGTCGGAAGCTGTCAGGCTCAGATTGTTGGTGGAGACACAGCAGCAATAACCGGTTTGTAAATTCTCCCGTGGTGACAGGATGGATACTGAGGGAACGGAGACGCCCCCTACTGTCAGCTGACCCGCCACTTCCTTGTCTGACATCTGCGGCTCTCCTTCCCCTGGTCTGCTTGTCTTTGGGTCGGGGGCGCTGGCGCTGGCGACAGACTGTCCGTGTGGGGGCCTCGGTCCCATAGTATGGAGAGAGCCATGGAGCAGCTCAATAGACTAACCCGATCCCTGCGCCGTGCCCGCACCGTGGAGCTGCCCGAAGGTAATGACATTATACTGACTGCATGGAGGAGGATGAGGAACATGTAGTCATGACAGGTGCACATGAATGATAGTGTGTACAAGTAATGAGGAGCCTGTTCACGTGAATGATAGTGTGTGTACATGTAATGCTGAGCCTGGACACGTGAATGATAGTGTATACATGTAATGCTGAGCCTGGACACGTGAATGATGAGTGTATACATGTAATGCTGAGCCTGGACACGTGAATGATAGTGTGTACAGTATAGGTAGGAGCTGGTTCACGTGAATGGATAGTGTGTGTTTCAATGTAGATGCTGACCCCTGGACTAAGTGAATGCTCGTTGTATACATGTAATGAAGGAGACCTGGACTACACGTGAATTATAGTGTATACATGTAATGATGATCCTGGACACGTGAATGATATGTTACTTGTAATGAGGACGCCTGGAGCCACGGCGAATGAGTAGTGTGCCAAGTAGATGAGTCAGCCTGGATCAAATCGCGAATGATAGTGTGTACATGTAATGAGGAGCCTGGACACGTGAATGATAGTGTGTACATGTAATGAGGAGCCTGGACACAGGAATGATAGTGTGTAGATGTAATGAGGAGCCTGGACACGTGAATGATAGTGTGTACATGTAATGAGGAGCCTGGACACGTGAATGATAGTGTGTACATGTAATGAGGAGCCTGGACACGCGAATGATAGTGTGTACATGTAATGAGGAGCCTGGACACGTGAATGATAGTGTGTACATGTAATGAGGAGCCTGGATCCGTGCATGATATTTGTGTGTCAAGTTAATGAGGATCCTGGTGGCCACGTGAATGCTATGGTGGTACATGTAGGCGGTAGGCCTGTGATCCACGTGAAGGATAGTGTGTGTACGGTATGTAATGCTGGAGCCTGGACACGTGAGATGATAGTGTAATACATGTATTAGTCTGAGCTGGACATCGTGAAGGAATATGTATACATGTAAATGCTGAGTGCCTGGACATTGACTGATAGTGTGGTACAAGTAATGAGGACGCTGGACATCGTAAAGTAGGTGGATATACATGTGATGAGAGCCTGGACACGTGAATGATAGTGTGTACAAGTAATGAGGAGCCTGGACACGTGAATGATAAGTGTTACCTGTATGAGGAGCCTGGACACATCTGATGATTAGTTGTGTGTATCGGATGTAATGAGGGCTGGACACCGGATTAATAGTGTGTGTATCAGTATGAGGAGCCTGGACCGGGAATGATAGTGTGTTTTGTGGATGTACTGAGGAGCCTGTTCACTGTGAGGATAGTTTTGTACAAGTAATTAGGAGCCTGGACTACGTGAATGATAGTTGTATACATGTAATGAGTAGCCTGTACGCAACCGTTTGGGAAAAGGATAGTGTGTAGGCATGTAATGAGGAGCGCCTGACCGGCGAATGATTATTGTGTACCTTTACATGAGAGTCGCTGGACTAACCGCGGAATGATAGTGTGGACATGTATTAGTAGCGCTGGGACACGTGATTATAGTGTGTACAGTATAGGTATCCGGACACCGAATGATAGTGTGTACTATTATAATTAGGATCGCTGGACACTGAAATGATATTGTGTGTAGATTTAATGTAGGAGCCTGGACACGTGAGGACTATTGTATACATGTAATGAGGAGCCATGCTAATAAATGTAGTGTTATCATGTAAGAGGAGCCTGCACACTATGGAATGATAGTGTATACAGTATGTAGGAGCCTGGCACACATGAATGATAGTGTATACATGCAGTGAGGAGGCCTGGACACGTGAATGCTAGTGTGTATCATGTAAAGAGTGGAGCCTAGGACAGCGTGATGATAGTGTGTGTAGGATGTAATGAGGAGGTGCCTGTTCGCTGTGACTGAGAGTGTGTGTACAGGTAATGAGAGCGCTGGACGACTGAACTGATGTGTTTATACTATGTAATGAGGAGCCACTGGACACTAATGATAGTGTGTACAGTAATGAAGACCTGAGCACGCGAATGATATGTGTACATGTACTGATGACCTGGAACACCGCGAATGAATAGTGTGGTACATGTAATGAGAGCGCTGGTACATATACGTGCAATGATAGTGTGTACATTGTAGTTAAGGGGTTAAGCTCTGGACACTGAAACTGATAGTTACGGTACATGTAATGACGAGTGTCCTGGACGACTGACGGATGTTGTGTATCATGTAAGAGAGCCTGGACACGGAATGATAGTGTGTACTATGTAATGTGAGGCCTTGACAACGTAATGAGAGTGTGTAGCATGTAATGAGGATCCTGGACTACTGATGATAGTGTGTACAGGTAATGAGTAGCCTTGACTGAACGTGAATGATGGGTGTAGCATTACTCGCTGGATGGGCCTGGACATGACGTGAATGATAGTGTGTGTACTGAATTGTCTGTAGCGCTGGACACGTGAATGTATTGTATAGGTACATGTGCTGGCTGAGCTGGACCGTGAGGATAGTGTATACCTGTATGGCTGAGGCCTGGATCACGAATGATAGTGGTACAAGTAAGGAGGAGCCTGGTACACGTGCACGATAGTGTATACTGTAATTAGGATCCTTGATCTTACGTAGAATGATATGTGTACCATGTAATGATGAGCCATTGGACACACGGTATGATAGTGTGTGTCTATGTAGAGGAGGCCTGGACACGGAAAGGATAGTGTGGTGTAGTATGTAATGAGGAGCCTGTCACGTGAATATAGTGTGGGTACAAGTAATGATGGAGGCCTGGCCCGTGAAGATAGTGTGTACATGTATATGAGGGAGGTCCTGGACACGTGAATGATAAGTGTATGACATGTAATGAGGAGCGCTCGGACACTTGAATGATAGTGTGTACATGTAGAGGACCGGACACGTGAATATAGTGTTACATGTAATGAGGTAGCCGGGACATCCGCGAATGAATAGTGGTGAGCATGTAATGAGGAGCCTGGACACGCGAATGATAGTGTGTGTAGATGTAATGAGGAGCCTGGACACGTGAATGATAGTGTGTACATGTAATGAGGAGCCTTATCGACGTGAATGATAGTGTGTAAGCAAGTAATGAGGAGGCGCTGGATCACTGAATGTATTGTTACATGTAGTGCGGAGCCAAGACACGTTATGATAGTTTTAAAGAATTAGGATCCTGGACAATGTGAATGATAGTGTGTACATGTAATGCGAGCTTATGGAAAATGATGATAGTGTGTACTTTTTGTAATGCGGAGCGTCGGGACAAGCGTGATTATAGTGTGTACATTATTTTATGCGGATCGCTGAACTACGTGATGATAGTGTGGTGTAATGTAATGGCGGAGCCTGGACCCGTGAAGGATAGTGTATACATGTAGAGTGCTGGAGCGCTGGACCGTGAATGATATGGGTATACATGAATGCTGAGCCTGGACCACAGTATGATCAGTGGTTAGCAAGTAATGATGAGCCTGACTAGCGCTTGAATGATTAGTGTGTGTGATATGTAACTGAGAGCCTGGAGCACGTGAATGTAGTGTGTACATGTAATGAGCGGTGCTTGGACACGTGAATGATGGTGTGTACATGTAATGAGGGAGCCTGGCACGTGAATGGATAGTGTTGTACATGTAATGAGTGATCCTGGACCTCGTGAAATGATGTGTGTACAATATATGAGGAGCCTGGATCACATGGGAATGATTAGTGTGTACATGTAATGCGGAGCCGGACACTGTGATGATAGTTTGTGTCATGTAATGCGAAGCCTTGACCGCGGAATTTATATTGTATACATGTAATGCTGAGCCTGGATCACGGAATGATAGTCGTGTAGGCAAGTGAATGTAGGAGCCTGTACACGTGAATGATGATGTATACATTTACTGAGAGTGCCGGAGCACGTGAATGATATGTGTACATGTAATGAGAGCCTGTACAGCCCGGATGATATTGTGTGTACATGTATGAGAGCTGACATCGGAGATGATAGTGTGTTTAGATGTAATTTAGGGTAGCCTGTCTATGCGTGAATATAGTGTGTGTTAAGCAAGTAGATGAGATCCTGGTCACTTGAATGATAGGTATACATGTAATTGATGGAGCCATGGACAACGTAATGGATAGGTGTACATGTCCTGAGGAGGCTGTGATCATCACGCGAATGATAGTAGTGTACAATGTAATGAGGATCTGACAACGTGAAGGATCAGTGGTGTACTGTAATGAGGATTCCTGGACATCTGAAGTTATAGCTGTGTACATGTAATAGGATCGCTGACAACACGGTGATGAGATGTGTCTGCATGTAATGAGGAGGGCCTGGACACGGGAATGATTTAGTGTTGTACATGTATGAGGAGCCTTGGTACACGTGTAATGATAGGTGTAGCATGTAATGAGGAGGCCTGGACACTGAATGATAGTGTGTACAGTAATGGAGCCTGGGAAGGCCACTGAATGATAGTGTGTACAAGGAATGCTGAGCCTGGACTACAGTGAATGATAGTGTGTACAGTTTATAGCGTAGCCTGGACATCTACTTAATGATAGTGGTGTTATCATGTATAGGCTGAGCTGGAACGGGATGATAGTGTATACATGTAATGCTTGAGGGCCTGGAGCACGTGAATTATAGTGTAATTACATGTAATTTCTCGAGGCCTGGACAGCGTGATACTGATAGTGTGTAGCAGTAGGATGATGGGGGGGTAGACCTGACAGTCGTGAATGATATTACCTACATTTAATGAGGAGGGCCTGGTACAGCGTGATGATAGGGTGTACATGTAATGAGGATCTCTGACACACGGGATATAGTGTGTGTAGCAGTAATGATGACCTGGTTACAGCCGGTAGATGATAGTGTGGAGATTTATGAGGAGCCTTTTTCACGGGAATGATAGTGTGTGACAAGTCTGAGGAGGCCGGGACACTGAATGATAGTGTATACATGTGAATGAGGAGCTGGACGACGTCGAATGATATTGTTGTATATGTAATGAGGAGCCTGGACAGCACGCGAGATAGTGTGTTATGTATGATTGTAGCCTGGACACGCTCGAATGATAGTGTGTACATCGGAATGAGAGCCTCGGGACCCTCGAATGATGAGTGTTACATGTATGATGAGCCTGGAGACTGACTGCGAATGATAGTGTGTATCATAAATTAGGGAGTCCTGGAGCACCGCGAATGGTAGTGTGTGTAGATGTATGATGAGGCGGTCTGGACACTTGAGATGATATGTATACATGTAATGAGGTAGCCTGGGACAGCGTGAATTATAGTGTGTATCATGTACTGCGGTAGCGCTGCCGCATGAATGATGTGTATACATGGAAAGCGGAGTCCTGGCACACATGATGATAGTGGTATACATGAATGGGAGCCTGGATCACGTGATGATAGTGTGTAGCAATGTAATGTAGGAGCCTGGGACTACGGTTATGAAGGTGTTGTAGATTGTAATGCGGAGGCCTGTCTACGTGAATGATAGGGTGTGTACATTGTGTAATGAGGAGCCTGTACACGTGAATGAGAGTTATAACATGTAAATGAGGAGCCTGGACACGTGAATGATAGTGTGTACATGCTAATGAGTAGCTGGTACCCACTCGAATGATAGTGTGTACAGGTAATTATGTGCCTGTACACGCGAGATGGATCGTGTGTACATGTAAGCGAGGATGACCTGGACCGTGAATGATAGTGGTGTACATGTAATGAGGAGCCTGGACTAACATGGAATGGATAGTGTGTACATTAATGAAGGAGCCTGGAGCACTTGAATGATAGGGTTACATGTAATGAGGAGCTGGTACTGACGTGAATGATAGTGTGTAGCATGGTAATGAGTAGGCCTGTACACGGTGAATTATAGTGTGTACATTAATGAGGAGGGCCTAGGACCACGTGATGATAGTGTGTACATGTAATGATGGAGCTTGACACGTGAATGATGTGAGCAGGCAAGTACTGATGAGAGCCTGGACACGTGAGATAGTGTGTACAAGTAATTAGGAGGCCTGGACACGTGAATGATAAGTGTGTATACATGTAATGCGGAGACCTGGACAGCTGAATGATAGTGTATACATGTAATGCGGAGCCTGGAGCACAGTGAGGATAGTGTATACATGTAATGCTGACCTTGACTTACTGTAACTGATAGTGTATACTATTTAATGCTGAGCCTGGACACGTGAATGATAGAGTGTGTACATGTAAGCGATGCCTGACAGGCGTGTACTGATATTTTTACAAGTAATGAGGAGTCGCTGGACACGTGTACTGATAGTGTATACATGTAATGAGGAGCCTGGACACGTGAATGATAGTTGTACCATGTAACTGAGGAATCCATGCACGAATGAATGATGTGTATACATGTAGGAGGAGGCACCTGCACACTGAATGATAGTTGTATTACATTGTAATGAGGAGCCTGACAACTTGAAGATCGAGTGTATACCATGTAATGAGAGTGCCTGGACAGTGAATGATAGTGTGTCTAGTTACTGCGAGGAGGCTTGCACCGTGAATGATAGTGTGTTTGTATTATATGAGGACCGGGATCAACTGATGATAGTGTGTTACACTAATGAGAAGCCTGGACACGTGATGACTAGGTGTGTACATGTAATGAGGAGCCTGGCAGACCGATGAATGATGTGTGTACATGTAATGAGGAGGCCTGGTAGCAACGCGGAATGATAGTTGTGTCAGTATGAGGGCTGCTGGACACGCTGAAATGTTATATGTGTAATGTACTGAGGAGGCCTGGCCACATGAATGATAGTGTGTACAGTTGATGGGCCCTACACCGTGATGTAGTGTGTACATGTAATGAGGAGCTCGCCCGTGAATGATAGTGTTAACATGGCATCGGAGGAGTCCCGTACACGGAATGATAGTGTTTGAGCATGTAATGAGAGCTGGTACACTGAATGATATAGTGTGTAGGCCTGTAATGAGGATGCTGACACGTGATGATAGTGTGTACAAGTAATAGGGCCTTGATACGTGAATGAAGTGGTGTACAAGTAATGTAGGAGCCTCGGACACGTGAAATGATAGTGTGTACATGTACTGTCGGCAGGCCTGGATCACGTGAAGGATAGTTGTGTAATGTACTGCTGCGCCTGGCACGTTAATGATGTGTATTACATGGTAATACTGAGCCTGATCACGTGAGATGATAGTGTATACATGTAAGATGCTGAGCCTGGACACTGAATTATTCGTTTGTACAAGTAATGAGGAGCTGGAACGAGTGAATGATAGTGTATAATGTAATGAGGATGCGTCGTGGACACGGAATGTGTTGTGTGTACATGGAATGAGGTAGCCGGGGACACAGTGTCGGATGATAGTGGTGTACATATCGTGTATGAGGGAGCCTGATGCACGGTGAAGGATAGTTGTGTGTAGATGTATGAGGTAGTGCCTGTTCGACCAGGTGATTGGTGTGTGTGTACAAGTAATGAGGAGGCCTGGGATCACACGTGAATGATAGTGTGTACTATGTATGAGAGGGCCTGGACACCGTGAATGATAGTGTATACATGTAATGTAGGATCGGACACGTGAATGGATAGTGGTGTAGCATGTAATGAGGTCGGCAAGGTGGACCCCCTGCAAGCAGATAGTGTCGTACATGTATATTGAGGAGCCTGGACACTTGAATATAGTGTGTAAATGTATGAGGAGCTGGCGCAACCGCTAATGATAGTGTGTACATTAATGGAGCCTTTTACAACGCGAATGATGAGTTTGTGTAGATGTAATGAGTGTAGCCATGGAGCCGTGAATGATATGTATACTGTAATGAGAGGCTGGACCGAATGAGAGTAGGTGTACGATGTACTGGAGGGAGCCGGCAATCATGAATGTAGTGCGTCTACCTGTAAGAAGGCGCCGCACACATGAATGATATGTATATCATTAAGTGAGGAGCCTGCCGTGAATGAATTGGTGTACTGGTAATGAGGAGCCTGGACACACTAACCCTTTTTGGAAAGTGAATATGGTGTCTGTGAAGCTTGTAGTAGCTGACTTCAGAGATGAGTGAAGTTTTTAGATATCCATTCAATCCTGTGATGAAGCCTTGTCTTGTGTCTTGTAGATAATGAAACTGCTGTTTACACCTTGATGCCAATGGTAATGGCTGATCAACATAGGTAAGTTATTACACAGCTGGTGAATTATGGTCTCACAAAGGACACCTACAGACTGTAAGATGCATTTGATAATAAAAAAGTTATAGTCACCTTAGTCCTCCTCTTAGGTCCAGAGCTTCCCCTCTGCCGGCAGCCGCACAGTGATGAGACGCAAGACAGTGTCCTGCCACGCACGGAGCGCCGCTTTACGGCGCCAGCACTCACCATTGTTAGGCTGCTGGGGATGTAGATTTGGCCATGAGTGGGCCCACTCAGCAGCGGCCCTGCTCATTGGAAGCAATGGAACAATTGTTTTGTTACTGTTTCTGTGATGTAACCCCTTTGTCACATAGGGTCATTGACATTTAAATGTCTAGGTCAATTTTTTGCAGTTCTGTTCTGCTTTTTTTTTAAATTACAATATCCTTACATATCTTAACTATTTTTACTTTGTTTTTTCCATGACATGTGAGACATTAATTTGATAGAATTATTTTATTATTTTTATAGCATTAATTAGAAGACAAATGACTAAAAATGTAACAAAACTTCAAATGGTCATATCTCCTGAACAATGGGACGTAAAAACGCAACACATTCTGGTGTCTTATTTAATCTCCTATTTTGTATAATCTACTGCAGCATAGAAATACCTTACAAAATTGAAATTCCCAGCTAGTGACAGGTCCCTATTAACTAACTGACACCCTTCTTTTAGCTAAAAAATGTTTCCCTCACATCCACTTAAGGCTGCATTCACACTACCGCAAGGGGGACGTATATACGGCCAACGTATATACGGCCGATATACGTCCCCCATAGACGGCAATGGGCGCGCGGCGCCCTACGGGAGCGGTACTGCTCCGTGCCCCGTGAAAAAATAGGACATGTCCTATTTTTTCAGGGCATACGGCGCCGTGCGCCATATATCCCTATGGAGAGGGGCGGGGGTGAGCAGTGTTAACACATGTTAATACATTTACATTTGCGTTTTGTTAATGTCACGTTTACACTGCGTTTTGTAAATGCAAATGTTAATAGTAATGTAATTAGGCAAATCACCTCATCTCGGCTGTTGTAATGTGTTTCAAAATGTGATGAAAACGCAACCAAAACACACTGGGGCACATTTACTAAGGGTCCGAATGCTGCGTTTTCGTTGGGTTTCACGATTCTTTTCCGTTTTGCCCTTAATTGCCCAGGGTTTTTGGCGCAGACGATCGCATTGTGTCGCATTGGCGCCAGCTTGCATGCGACACAAATCGGTGAGCGTGGTCGTCGGACAAACCGCGGAATTTAAAACGCAAATTGTTCACCTGCATCGGGAAGAAGAAGGTGATGTCCGGCGGACCTCAGTGGGGGAAGCGACAGATGCAGGAAATTAGACGTACAATCTGCAGGCCCCAAATCCTCGTCGGACAATGCACGGCGGGGATCGCGACGGGACGGGTAAGTAAATGTGCCCCACTGTGGGACCGTGCCCTTAATCAACTTTATCTTATATTACCTGGAATCAGAAGGGGCGTGTCCTGCTCCTCCCACCTACTCCTCCCCATGCTTTATGCCTCCTTACTATTCAACAGTTCTTGTCATGTGACCAGTGTGATGTCATCTAAGGTCCTCTACCCTTTACACACAGCAGCGAGTCAGCCGCCACTGGGCGTTACTGTCCCCACTCCTGCACACTCACTGCAGCCGGCTGTGTTTATTTTTACACCAGGCAGGGCCTGGCATATAGATAAGTACTTTGCAAGGGCCCCGCAATGGCAAAGCACAAGTGTCGGCATTTGATAAATAACCCCCTGTGTATGTATCTGATGATCAAATACAGTTTGCTAATGGAGGAGGCTAAAGGACCTTCGATGATGTCACTCTGATCACATGACATGAATGTAACACAAGGCACAGTATAAAAAAAATTGACACCATATTTCCTATAAGTAAATAGAGCTTTTTAAGCTAAATAACACTTGCAGCCAGTTGAAATGGATTAAAGTTGACTCAACCTCTGTCCTTGTGTGTACCACATTGAGCATGGAGAAAAGAAAGAAGACCAAAAAACTGTCTGAGGACTCAAAATTGTGAGGAAGCATGAACAATCTCAAATCCATCTCCAAAGACCTGTGTCTAGCGTGCACAGTGTCATCAAGAAGTGTAAAGCCCCTGGCACTGTGGCTAACCTCCCTAGATGTGGACAGAAAAGAAAAATTGACCAGAGATTTCAACGCAAGATTGTGTGGATGGTGGATAAAGAACCTCGACTAACATCCAAGTTCAAGCTGTCCTGCAGACTGAGGGTACAACAGTGTCAACCCGTACTATCCGTTGGTGAATTAAATGGGACTGTGTGATAGGATACCCAGGAAGACCCCACTTCTTATACAGAAACATTAAAAAAGCCAGGCTGGAGTTTGCCAAAACTTACCTTAAACGTTTTGGAAGAATGTTCTCTGGTCAGATGAGACAAAAGTAGAGCTTTTTGGGAAAAGGCATCAACATAGAGTTAGGGAAAAAAGAGGCCTTCAAGAAAGAACACAATTCCTACAGTCAAACATGTGGGTATCCAAAAAAGAGGTCACAGGCAATGCACCGGCGCTTTGGGTTAAAAAAAAACCTTACTAGGAACCAGGCTAATTAAGTTCCAAAAATTGTTAGGTTTTATTTAAGTACATGGATGAGAGTATAAAACATGTACAGTTAAAAATCATAAAATCCAGTAGAAGAGAATCCTACTGGATTTTTAAATTAAGAACACTATACCCTGATGGGCTAAATGCGGTACTGGAATCCATCTAACCGTTCCCCGGGTGTATACACATACAAAATAAAAACCCCCTATTCATTTCGGTTTACATCTTTTACTCACATTATGCTTGTCTTCGGCGCATCGTGCGGCGGCCCGTCCATCTCCTGTCTTTGCGGTCCACGGTCCTGTCAAGTTTGACCCCGCCAGGCTTCCGTAGTTCATTGACGTCACTATATGGCAATCCCCGTTGCCATGACAATAGACGCGATCTTCACTCCCTGCACCTAGTCGCGGTTCTCATCTCCTTGTTTACATCACGGTCCTTCGGGTCTCCCGGAAATAAGTAAATGTTTATTATATTTTACTACTGATTGTTTCTTTTTTATTTTTATTGATACTGTATATGAAATGACCTTTTTTATACTTGTTATGATATTTTACTATTATTCTCAATATCTTGAATTCTCCCTTATGTAACCCGGTGTCAGGTTTTCCCGGGCTAATCCCGGGGCGCCTATTAAACACTTGGTATGCAAGTATATAAACACTTGTGGATTTTTACTTCTTTATACCTGACGAAGGCTTAAGTACTAAGCCGAAACGCGTTGTATGATTTTTAACTGTACATGTTTTATACTCTCATCCATGTACTTCAATAAAACCTAAACAATTTTGGAACTAATTAGCCTGGTTCCTAGTAAGGTTTTTTGAACACCAACGGCCGGGCAATGCCTGGACCTCTTTTTAGGCTACCCCCACTTTCTTCACCGAACCACCGCCGTCTGGAATCGGGCAAAGCCGGACACCAGGAATCGACTGG
This sequence comes from Engystomops pustulosus, assembly GCA_019512145.1. Lineage (NCBI taxonomy): Eukaryota > Metazoa > Chordata > Amphibia > Anura > Leptodactylidae > Engystomops > Engystomops pustulosus. The sequence goes on along the minus strand of CM033643.1, from coordinate 115,344,583 downwards.
CAGCATACTCTTTAGTCAACTACCCGCTGACAAGGTGAGCGGCTATAAGCCACACTTCCTTACTTCTTATCGCTAACTAGAATATACTTCACAGGTTAGCCGCACTCTTCTCTCCTTACCATCCTTATATCGTTACCGGACCCGACCTCCTGGAGTTGCATGAGGTGGTAATCCTACAACCGGCTCCTTTAATCTACAGTCAAACATGGAGGAGGTTTCCCTGATGGTTTTGGGTGCTTTGCTCCTCTGGACTGGACTGCTGACTGTGTGCATGGCCTTATGAAGTCTGAGAATACTAAAAATATTTGCAGAATAAGTAGGCTCAGTGTGAGAAAGACTGGGTCTCCTCATGGGTCATGGGTCTTCAGCAGGACAATGACCAAAAACACACTTCCCAAAAACACTAGGAAAATGGTTTGAGAAAGCATGGGTGGAGACTCTAAATGTGGTCAAGAGTAAAGAGAGTCCAGACTGAATCCCATAGAAACCCTGAGTGAGAGATTCACAAAATGGTAGTTTGTAGAAGGCACCCTTCCAATCTCGGGACCTGGAGGCAGTTTGCCAAAAGAAGAATGGTCTAAAATTCCAGCAGTAGCATTGTAAGAAACTCATGATGGTTACCAGAAGCGGTTGTTCACAATATTTTGTCTAAAGGTTGTGTTACCAAGTATTAAATGAGAGGGTGCCGATATTTTTGTCCAGCCCATTTTTGGAGTTTTGTGTAACATGATACAATGATTTTGACTTTTTTTTTTCAGTTCTCTCTTTTTTCATGTAAGCAAAATAAAATGATATTTAATACCAAGGAATTTGTGATTGCAATCATTTTCTGGAAGAAAATGAGGATTATCTGACAGAATTGCAGGGGTGCCAGTACCTTTGGCTACACTGTATATGTTCACAAAGCTAACTTATACTGCAGATCTTGGTGTGAACGCCCCAAACTGCAGAGCAGAATTTTGTTATACAGAACCTAAAAAGTTTAATTGTGTAATTTAAAATGTAAATTTTGTAAAATATACATCAAATGACTACAGATATGAAGTGTGACTTTTTCACAAACTTTGGCCCAAATTTACTCTAGTCCCTAGGTGGTCCATAGCAATGCATTAAGATTTTTTTTGCAAGTTATTACTCAAAAAGTTGCACAATTTAGTAAAAATGTTGCACAATTTTTTTCCATAAGTGAAAATGAAGCCACATTCATCAAGCTTTCTTAGCCTCCAAAATTAAATATACCAAAAGATTCACAAAAACTTCCAGAAAACAGGAGTAATATTCTGCCTAATGATTAAATTGCCCCACTGAGTGTATGCATGTATATATTTATTTTTCTTGGAATGCTTCCAGAAAATGTAACATTTTATGTTTCTATTATATATACATTATACATACATTGTTTATAAGTCAGGGATACTAAAATTTTACTTTAATTTCAGGTCTGTTCTGGAGTTACTTTCAAATTCCAAGTTTGATGTCAACTATGCCTTTGGAAGAGTAAAACGTAGTTTACTTCACATTGCTGCCAAGTGAGTTATTTATTATATGCTTAATTATTTTTTTTAGTTAAAGTTGCCATCAGGTTGTAGCCTGATTTGCTACATTAGATTTCAAGACTCATTATTCTAAAATTTTTCACCTATAGGGCTGTGTTTCAAGTTTTTACCAAAGTACCATAATAGTTTTTATTGCTATTGTTTTGGAGTGTTTCTTTTTATGATCTTTTTGTGTGTGGTGGTTTTCCAATTATCAGCGGTTTAAAAAAAAAAAAAAAAAAATTAACCCTTTTGTGACCAAGGGCCATTCGTATCTGAATATCCTGGTCAATTTAGCAATTCTGTTCTACTCATCTTTAAGTGATAATATCTTTGGAACAGCTTTGCATTTTATGACTTTCACTTTAAAGGGGTTTTTCCACGAAGGAAAGGTAGGTCCTATCCACGGTCCCTTTTAGGACCCCATGTCGCTCCATCAGAGAAATTGAGCAGACAGTCGCACATGACTGTGCTGCTACATCAATCTCTATGGAGCTTACGGAAATTGTTGAGCGCCATGGTTGGTGATCTCTGTCTGCTTCATTAATCTGACAGAGCGACAAGGGGTCCCACGGACCTTGTTTTTGCAATCTGCAGGGGTCTCGGCACTGATCAGCAACTACATTGTTGAAGCAAAATTTTAATAAACCAAAATATGTTTAAAATATTAAAGGCGTCAATCGTTCACCCTTCCCCAGGTTCAAAGACGCCACACTCAAGTGAGTTTATCTGATGGGAATGAGGCAATACATAATAATAATTCCTTTTTTTTATATAGCGCACACAGATTACGTAGAACTACACAGAGCTTACCAAATCAGTCCGTGTCCCCAATGGGGCTCCAATCTAATCAACTAACCAGTATGTTTGGGGGCGGGAGGAAACAGAGGGGAACCGGGGAAAACAGGAAACGGAGAGGGAACATGAAACCTACGGTCAGAACCCAGGTCGTCAGCGATGCAGGCGATGTAATATAACCACCTAAGCCACCATACATTAGATTATGATATGAAATATTGCCAGGTTCCATTAACGAGACAACAAAATTAGTTACATAAACAAAAACTTACGCATGTTCTAAAATCTGTGTAATGGCTGTCTTCTTCAACTCTTGAAGTAATTCTTTATCCAAAGAGCAGTGCATTGATGATGTAGCATGTCTCCACCAGAGATCGCGATAACGCCTCTACATGCCTCTATGACGCTTGTAAGGATTTTTACCCCTCTAAAAAAACGCCAACCGTATAAATAAGCTTGGTGGTTATATGCCGGCCTTGCTGCCCAGGATTCAGCTTTTTTGTTTTTTCCCGCACGCAACCCGGCAACACGCAAATATAGTGCTGCCCCTCCTCTTCTGCACGAGCTATTTGGCGGATCCGATGGTGGAATGTCATGTGACCAGAGAGCACAGGTCAATGACATTCTACATCAGCCGCGGGCTTGAAGCGTTAAGCAGTGAGTAGCTCCCCCCATGGCCGTGTGAGGACGTGCACACAGAGCTAGGAACAAGATTGGGCTGTCTAGGTGACAGACCAATATGTAGCCGGCGCCCCTTGCCTGTATATTAGTGAGAGAGGCTGCAGGGAAGGTGCTATTATGCATGGTATATATAAGTTTAGCAGGGAACACATTGTGACCTTGGAAAAAAAAAAAAAAAAAAAAAAAAAAACAGAATATTAAAAAACCCAAAAAATTGACAGTAAAAGTAAAAATAAACAGTTTTTTTTAAAAAAAAGGTTATGCCTCCATGTCCCCCCCCCCCAAAAATTGAAGAAGTGGAGCACAGGGTGTGGTCTCCCATGATCCAGTCAGGCAATCAGCCAGGTCTATGGGGGAGGGGGGCCTGGGGGTGCCAGCAGTCAGATATGGCCCGCTCTGTGGGTGGGGTCTTTGGGGCTCAGACGCATGCCCCTGGCCCGCGTCTGTGGTTGGGGGTGAGTCGCGGGCCAGCGTCAGCGCTCTGGCGCGTCGGTCTGTGCGCTCATGTGGGGGTCTGGGGCTCATGTCAGCGACAAGGGCCCTCTGGTGTGGTGGGGAGATCTGGGGACCAGCTGCAGGCCCGTCCTCTTGTGGGTGTGGGGTCTGGGCCGCGTTCAGTCTGGCCCGCTCTGTGGGTGAGGTAGGGGGGTCTGGGGCTCAATGTCACCCATGGGCCACTCTGTGGGTGGTGGTGGGGGTCGGGGCCAGCGTCAGTATGGCCCACTTTATGGTGGGGCGGGTATCCTTGGGGGGGGGGGGGTGGGGGGGGGGCTCAGCTCGGCCCTCTCTGCTGGGTGGGGTCTGGGGCGCAGCAGTCAGCCTTGGGCAACCTGTGGTGGTTTGGTGTGTCTGGGTCCAGGGATCGGCCCAAATAGCATCATGTCCCACGAGCTACAAACAAAGTGGGCTGTAACAAATTTTCTTCTATAATCGAACATCCATTCTAAAATAATACAACTTTATTTATACGGCCATATAATTCAGTAGCGCTTTACAAAGCATAGGGATACAATAAAATAAAATAAAGACAGTGGATCAGGGTTTAAAACATAGTATTATGGAAACAATGTCTATAACACTATTACGACTAGGGAGTTAGTATATTTGTATTACTGAAAATTCATATCCTCCTCGGTGGAGATTACTCCTCAAAAATGGTGAGAGGAGTATTATTACCCTTATGGAAAAATGTTAGTGCGACCTCTGGTCTCCACATACACAGACTCTCCCAGTCTCCATATCCTTTTGTTTTTTGCTTTACTTTCCCTGGACAGGCCCAACCTGTATTATCTTTTGCCCAAATGACTTGAACTACCGAGAATTTCACTTTCCCTAACCGGCCAGCCCTCTAGGACAGGATTTGAGCCCACCAGAAGGTCATTAACTGCCTAGCATCCTTTTACATTGTAATGTGTAGTATTTTAGTTATTTACATTTCCTACTAGTTTGGTATTTTTCATATATCTGTCTTTACTATACTTTTGGTTTTTGACTAATAATTGGTTGTTGTTTTTTCAGTTGTGGTTCTGTGGAGTGCTTAGTTCTACTCCTGAAGAGAGGAGCCAATCCAAACTATCAAGATATTTCGGGATGCACACCTCTTCATTTGGCTGCACGAAATGGGTATGTTTAGGATAATCTTCCATATAAATATTTAAAGGAAACCTACCATTTGATTTGATGCATTATGAAGCAAACATACCTTGAGAATGCTGTAGCTATACTGATGCAGAAGCATATTCTGGTTAATCCCTGATCTGAGTGATTTTTCTGAAAAAGCAATTAACATTCAGTATCTTGGGAAAGCTGGGTCATGTTGGCTGACATAAACACATTACACACGGGAGCTTGTAATTACAAATGGAGGTTAGTCAAGACATGACTAATCAACCAGGGCTGTATCAGGCATACAAGGCAGCTGGGGGATGGTGCAGCAATTGCTTATTCTGTCTGGCAGGGAGAATCTTGTGCTAGAAGAGGCGCTGAAGCCAGTGCTGAAGGAGCCATAGTAGTGACAGAGCTTCATTATCATAATGTTATATCTGTTTTATCCGCAAAACACTCAGGGATTAACCAAGATATGATCCTGCATCAGTGCAGCTACAGCAGTCTCAAGGTATGTTTGCTTCATAATGCATGAAATCAAATGGTAGATTTACTTTAAAGTAGAGAATAGAATTTGCCTAATTTGTGGTCATCTCCATCCTACCCTCTCTCACTGATTTAGGCTTAAATCAGTTTAGGCACCATAACCCACCCAAATAAATATTTCATTAAAAGTCTATGATTGCCCTTAAATGGTTCCTTTCCATGGCTACAATGTTACAAAAATCTGTTTGTAAACTTATATGCAACTCACCTGAGGTGAGTCCACTGATATTAATTGGGCCCTGCATATTAAATTTTACTTGCATTGCTCTGCCTCCTTGTTCATTATTCACATATGTCACTGCTAGGACATGCTTCTGTATGGAACTACTACTTGGGGTGCTGCAGACATGTACAGCTTTGTTTACCGGTACTTCTTTAGGGGTAAAAATGCTGTTCCAAAAAGATTTAGAGAGAGTTCTGTCACATCATTGGGCACTTTATTGCGGCGTGATATCATCTAAGGTCCTGTCCCGAGTTACATTTGCAACGTGTACCCCATTTATGTATCTGATCATATGAAATTACAGCTTGCCTCCATGGATTTCTACTCCTCACCATCCTCTGTGGAGGCATTGTGTCATCAGATACATACATGGGGTAGACTTTGCAAATGTAACTGTGTAAAGGACCTTGGATGACTTCACCTTGGTCACATGACATTAAGTGCTGAATTCTGAGAAGAGGCATGGGACATTGGGTGGAGTAGTTGGAAAGAGCCGTCCGAGCATGACATGTCCCCTCTGATGCCAGGTAAAATAACCTAAAATTGATTTATGGGGATGTATAGGGAAACTTTTATTTGTAAAAAGTTGCATTGCAGCACATCCACGTGAAGCTACTTACATTTAGTTCGCAGTTTATGGAAGTGCTGTTTAGCTGTGTTTGTTGTATTTGATGTTAACTGTTTGTATATAACTTATATTACAGGAAAAAGAAATGTATGAGCAGACTTCTAGAATATAATGCCGATGTTAATATTTGCAACAATGAGGGCCTGACTGCTGTAAGTATAAATTGTGAAGGGTCTTGTTAAGTGTAGTCTGGCTCCAAATGCATTGCACTCCGGTCTCCAACATGGTCTCAACATCATCAACACTCCTCTTTACTCTTCATATACATTGAACTAACAACCCAATTCATGAATCTAGGAATGCATTGAGGAAATATTTGTGAAGGAATCATTTAATTCATTTAAAGGACATCTACTACCAGGATTTAAGGATTGTAAACCAAGTACACTAACATACAGGTCAGTGTCCCCTCAAGAACTGCTCTTTAAGATTCCTCTGCCCTTGTTTT